>JAQFYM010002913.1:0-20874 GCA_034694785.1 Agrenia bidenticulata | reverse complement strand
GATATTGGTGATTATGGATTATAACTTATGGCCATTACCTTTATGGATATTCATTTTAGGGATGTCGACCTATAACCCATAATCACAGTTTTCATTCATCTGCGTAGAAAAAACATGTTTTTGCACTGAAACCAAATCATCTGTCAAAAACTGCATCCTAAAGCTTACAAAATAACACAATCCGGTCAACCGATCTCTGATAAACAACCCATTTCTTAGAGGAACTTATATCTTGCACAATTCCCGATAATATCATCCGAGTGAAACGCAAAAATCCCTAACCAATTCAATACTTTCAACAAGTATGAAAGGAACAATCAGCATCAAAAACAGAAATTGAGAAAAGCCTCCACAAATTCGACGGTCATATTCTAAAGCGAAAACTATTTCAGAGACTCTCATCTACGAACGGTTTTCCAGAGTTCCACCTGCAACCTCCAGTGGCCTAGTGTTCGGGTATTTTAATCAAACGTAAGAGGAATTTATGCATAGCTGTTACAGATTCCCAGGTCGAACTGAATAGGAAAGGTACAGGGATCTGGATTACTTGTATACACTTGTGGGGAAAGTGGTGAAAGCAGGAGAGAATCTACGGTGGGCTCATTCTTTGAATTCACAAGAGACAAATCAACTCTTTTTATGACTCTCATGAGAAAAGTGACTGCTGACTCTTTTTTCCCTCCAGGAAATTGTGTCCTACACTACAGTTTGTATTTTAGTCTTCGACATCATCCTTTTTCAAATTTCATTCAACCTCTACACGTTCGGTAGGAGATCAGCATTTACTCCCTCTGCTACTATATGTTGATATTCGTACTCTTCCATGAATATCCACGTGAGTATTAACCAAGGGAAAGGAGAAGCCATTGATTGAAATGCTGAATTCAAAACAGAAAACCGTCTCGTAGGACCATTGCAAGTTTCCTTGTGGATACGTTGAAGATTTTGTTTTTTTAAAATCATTTGGATGACAAAATGCAAGATTGGGGATGAAGTACCCGGCAGTATGTGCACATGGCTATAGAAAGAGGACAGCTAGCACAATAGAATTTCCCTGTCGTTCCGGAAATGACGTTAAGGCCAGGGCAGTGAGGCTGATGATGGTTGGGTGACTTTGAGCAAGAACACGGAAGCTCAAAGATAAGATGAAGAGGACAAGATACCAAGACGACTCAAGCCTTTTATAAGCAATATGAGATAGGAATGCTAGTTACACAAAAGTGAGAGGGACTTGGTGTGCAAGCATATAAAGAGCTATAACCATCATTTATAACCTTATAAACATACTCTATCATGTTATAGGATAAAAGAATATAAAAAGAGACTTGTTCAGCCAGAGAGTAAAAAAATGGAGTCACGAAGAGCAATGAATATCAATCTTGATATTCTTTTAAAAGTTTTGCCACGTTGGCTGTACAGAATTTTAAGTGTAGACCAAACCACCTACAGCCTACACACTTCTTCACATCTAGGGAAAGAAATGCGACACATAACCTGCAACCATATAGTGTCTATATTCAATACCTTACTATAAATAATAGTAATAATATTATATATGTATATACTCTACACTATTCACTACTACCTCGTGTTCAACCTCTACCCTAAATACTAAATACTAAGGTTGGTGAAAGCGGTGCAACTTTTACTCACACGTCATAATAGTAGCGGACATGCCTGAGGACGTACTGATGATGCAACCAGAGAGTTCAATAGTTCCTAGGCCCTGTTATATATAGGTCCCTAAAAATAACCCAGATCCCTCGTCTGGTTCGGTTTCTTATGATATATTATAACAAGGCGAGGCTTTATTAACATAATTCTAAATAATTCAGTACAAAATGAATTAACAACCATGCAAACATGAATTTTTTTTACGGAGAAACAAAACAATTTTAGACTGTTCCACCACGATATGCGGTACTATTAATAATGCATAAGGACTTATGAATACACCCTAGCTATGTATTATGCATCCTAGAAACATACCAATTATACATCTGGATAATTTTCCGGAACTGATAATACATGTGGCCTACAAGTAATTATATATATCCTGATTCACAATGAGTCCGCTAGCATATACGTATGGAGACACTACATAGCTGAAGAGGTAGATAGGAGGGAGTAAGTAAGAGACCGTTTCCTCAAGGCGAGTAGACATCATCTGCAATAATAATATTGTTATTGTAGTATATGATCTTAGAAGATGGAAGAAGTCTCCTCACAAAGTTTTCTTTTCCCACCAACCCTCAGAATATTAATGACCCCTTTCTCTATCTCCTTTCACATCTAGACCTCCTTAATAGATCGGGCTAACTTTCATTCCGAAACTCTCCCCACACGTATCACACGTTCCTTCAACCCTTCAGCCCTATCTCCCCACAGTTATTACAGTTCTATGGATGGAGATCTCTCAGATATGTTTCCTCAATAGGTGGTCCCAGTTTCCTAATAGAGTAGAGCGAGGAACATGTCCTACTCGACTATTAGACGACATACAAAACTACTGGATACAGAATACAATAAAGGGGCAATTCGTCAACTGCAACTCTTGGGATAACTTAAGGAATTTTTCAAGGGATAGAAACGCTGACAGGTCATGTGCTCTTTGGATACAAATATCTTCGGGAGCATGTACGCGCCTTCGTATAGGAATTGCGCAAAGTTTTTCAGGAAATTAGAATCCAGGGAGATTATTATTAGTAGCTTCAGCTACTTGTGCGATCGTTTTGTCTGTCTGTCTGTCTGTCTGTTTGTCTATCTGTCTGTCTGTCTGTCTGTCTGTCCCTCGATTACTTCAGAAACGGCTCCATATATTGAAAAATCCAAATGGCACATATACTATTCAGGTCCCAGGCATCTTCAGGTGCTATCTAGTTTTGTCGAAAGGTCAACCGTTGAAGACCTAGGTCACAAGTCACGAAAATTTTAAATGGAAACTAAAGGGAAAGCTGAATCACATCACATCCGTGCTTGATCAGTTTATTTGAAAGGTTTTCAATGATGGGGCGTTTGTACTGGGAGGAATTATCTAAGAAATTTTAAGGGAATTTAAACTCGATTTTGATTTTAAAGCAGTTCAATGGAGTTGTAAGGACAATATGTGGGACTATTACGTTCAACAAGGTTTAGATATAAGATTTGTAAACTAAAATGTAACTATCGTTCCAATGAGTTTACTTAGTGGAGTATTTATTCTTTATTCCCAGAAATACGAGAAGGTCTATGAAAGATAAATACTGCAAGGTTTTCCATGAGATAGATGAGACGCCCGCAGGACAATAGCCTAATTTAAGAGATTCTTTGACCTCCGGTTCCCGTACATTGATTATGCGGTATTATATTTGCCCTAGGGAGAGATCCCCCATTTACTTTCTCTCTTTGAGTAAGAATGAGATGGAGAAAGCATTCGTAGAAAATAGCGCAATAAAGCCGCGCTTTTTGGCTAGCACAATGCTTCCAATTTGACACTCTCTGTCTCTGACAGCCTTACTCCTTAGATATCCAGAAACCATTTAAGACCAAGACCCAACTGATGAAAGAGAAATCTATCCCAAATCACACTTCAAATACCCAAACCAATCTTTACAAGTGCATGGGAATTTTTATGCCACGGCCTGCAGAAATACCCTCACGTAAACACAGGGACAGAAACTTTGGATATTCTATGGTTTAGCATGGAGAAATAAGCCACAGTTTATGTTCATTGTATTGGCTCTTCCAAGTAAATCAATCCGATGTTCCTGCCCTTCAAAGCTGCAACGTGATCAGAGAATGCTACTCTGCCACCTCCACCTCCAACGTTTTTCTACTTGGGATATCCATAACTTCTAACGGAAGGTCATAATGTACGAGCATTTGATCCGTGTCCATATCTCTCTCCCTACCATGCACGCTCAACTTTTGGAATCGACTTCAAAGCACTAGCACACACTCTCAAAGCCTTCAATACAATGCGAAAAGAAATACTACACTTGCATCAGCAGACAGGGGGGCTATTTTACCTTCGTAGTTGTAATAATAATGATTATGATCATTTTGGGGAATTGAGAAACCACGAGTCTGGAATATAAAAAATCCAACTTTGTGAAACACTAGAGAGACTGTAATCATAAAATAGCTCCCGCCCAACCTATAGGTACGTACATTTCACATATTATGCTACACTTTCTTATTGGAATCAATGATGAGGAGAAACTACATACGATTGTGTATAAGATGGAAAAAAAGAAACTAGTAAGGAGAGAGAGAAGGAGTTGAGAAAGAGCTGAAATAAAAAATATTCCCCAGTCTGTTATAAAACTGATCATATGCTGATCTTGCTTTTGTTGAGGTGTAAAGTGCATCCCACATATACACTTGGTAAAATAGCCCCACAGGGTCGTAAAAATGTCACCACTTCTTCTCCATAAAATATAGGCGGGGAATTTTTATTCCCCCCTGCTTAACACCCTCGCTACCCCTCGATGGTGTAACTTTGAGGAGGAGAAGGATGATGACAATCGAAAGGAAGCAGGAGGGAAGTGTCACCTCGTAATATTTGAATGAAATACGCGTTCTAGTATCAAGGGCGAATGCAATTTTCCTATTGTGTGATTTTTTTTATGGGTGGCATACGCACTCGTGTGCATTTTAAATCAAATCGTCCTCTTCCAAAACATGCCCATTTAATCAAATTATTTTAAATAAATACATGAATCCCGAGTCCCTATTCTTGTTGGGGAAATCGGATCAAATTCAACCCCTTCGATTCTAAATCCAATCCCTAACACTCGTATATCTTTTTAGATTTCCCCATTTTACTCTGCGTGCACGTATAAGCCCTGTGTAACGTAAGCTCCGGCCAAGAGTAAGTGAAAGCCAACAATCAATATTTGGCAGATAGGGAGAGTGAGACTTTTTAACTCTGAAATATGAAATTTCTCTAAACTTGTGAGCTTCTATGATTCTTCTCAATTCTCATCACAAGTCTCTGAATTGGAAACTTTTAAAACCTACTACTGCTTTCTTCAAGCTATATATAGGAGATAAGTTACGGTATTTATCTAGTGTGATGCAATACTCTGCAGAGATACAGAGTAAGAGTGCGAGAAAGACAGAGTCCTCATTCTATATAGTAATGCTGAGATGTTGTTGGACGTGTGGGACCTTATTTATTTGTGTAAGAAGGATGAAGAGGGAGGGTATTTCGGAAATTCCCAAATCCCGGGTATCAAAGACGATATGATTGAGAGAAAGTTAATTTTGAAGCCTGGAGGGAGATACTCCCGTGATGATGAAAAGGCTCAAGTCGAATGTACCAAAACGAGATGAAAAGAATCCGAAATTCGGACTTTTATTGGATTCTTACCCGGAGTGTCACCAAATCTTCTTTATTCCAATGTTACGATGCTCGATGTGTGTGTTAGGTTACAGTATCTGTGTCTGTCTAGCCGCCGTCTTTAAGAAAAGAAAAATTCAAGTCCCCTACTACTCCCACTCCGGCCCTTACTTACACTTGACTACCAGAACGAGTATATTCATCTCAGTAGATATCTTCTACGTGAACCACTTCCTTGTAATATAAATAAAGGCTGAGCTATATTTGCTCTTTCTCTGCCTCTTCTGAATTATTCAGTGGATTCTCCTCTATTCATAGATATATTTCCACAGGGCCTACCCAGAAGCAGCCTTGAATGACCATCTAAGCTATCAGAGGCAGATATATATCCTAGCTTTCTGTTGTCCCGTTGAAGCCCAGTGTAGAAGAAGACGGCTTAATTTTGAAACCCCTCTTGTGAAAAATATTAAGATGATGTCCATCTCATCTTGTAAAGGATTGGGATGAAAAGGATAAATATAATAAAATTGTATCAAAGCCTTGGCCCAAAAACCTTTTAGAAAACTCTTCTATCCAGTGTCAATAGTACGTACCTTAAGGGTGTGCCCTAGTATCAGATGATCACATAGTGATTATATTTCATCTCTTCTCCGAACCAATGTGACCTTAACGAGGAGGGTGAAAATCTGGGATTACTATTCTCGAGATTTCGTTTGCCCAATGTCCAAGTAAAACTGGAATGAAAAGCCCCCCAGTGTTATCGTGTTGGGTGTGTGGAAATGTATTTAATTTAACAGGGATCGTCCTAGACCAAACTACTAGATAGGGCGGATCAAAACATCACCAGAGGTGATGGGGAGGATGAAAAATAAGATATCTCTAGTCCCATTTCACAATTTTCAGAGAAGAATCTCGAGACGTACTTTCCTTGTGTCGGTGAGATTGAATCCCTGGACTCCAATGAAGGAGACAAGGCCTTTGGTGCTAAGAAATCTGTGGCTGTTGGCTCTGAGTTCGTGGCCTAAGGTTGCTACACGCGATGGAGGAAGATATGATCTCTTACACAAACAAAGACTGGCCTGACCTTAGCGATTTTTCCGACTCATTTCTGGCTCTTTCCGTCCCATAAAATTTAATGCATTTGTGTTTTCTCCTTACTTTCCTTCTCTCTGTCCTTTTGTGTATCACTTTTGGCTTTGGGAGGCTTCCATGTCTCTTTTATGTTGTGTCGCTTATATTCAATACAGTGGAGTATTTATATTTAATACAGAGGCGCAGCACGGGGCTAAAGAACCGCGGAAAAACCGGAAAACCGCATAAATTCATGAAAATCAGGCACAAAACCTGTCACTCTTGGCTTCTGGGTCCATTCTTCTCTTGTAGAATGTTACCCTTTGTCATGAATTCCTTGGCGTTTTTCTCGTTTTTTTTCTACCAATCATCCACTACATTATAACTTTGTTCTCCATTTAACATTTACAACGCTCTGCACTCTTTTAAACGAATGCTATCTTACCAACCCAGCCGCAGCCAGACTACTCGACTGTCAGTATGTACTCTTAACTTTTGTGTATATTTTTTTTAGCTTCGGCCTTGTTAAGCAATGTCAATGGACTTGGTTAAATTATCCCTAATATTTTGTAGAATATTGGCCAGTAAATATGTTTACAGTGGATAAATGTAATTTACAGGAACCCTTGAAAATACAAACATTGGTAACAGGCGTTACAATTTTTCGGTCAATTTCCCGAAAGTATCAGTCAGGAAACCTCAAAAACAGAGAGGTTCATCATTCTAGTCCTAAAATTGGCCGTTCTGGACATAATCTGTACTGATACAAATGGCCACCCGTCGTTTTTGTGCGTAGTAATCAGTAAAAGTCAGTTCCAGTGTTGTCTTATAAATACGTAATTTGGATGTATAGTCCAATCTAAAATCTGTTTCATTGTTCAAGTCAGGATAAACAAGAAAGATACAGCCAAAATGCAGTTCCCCCCGGCTTTACAGAAATTTCACCCCTAAAAAATACTAAAGAGTAATATTTTACGGAAACAGATAGGACAATCTAGTGACAATGTGGATTACATTGCATCAGAAGTCATTCAAGCCTGAAGCTATAAAGAGATACTCTTTCAAAAGACTGTACATGTGTACGTAAAGCCATAGAAAATATAACCCCTCTTCAATCTCCAAAAGTGCAAGACATCTTATGTTTCACAGTTTTTTTTCTTTAACTTTAAGCCCGTTATTCCACTCAATTAATTCCAAGCTCCATTATCCAACATCCCACTGGATGGAATGAGGGAAACAATTCAGAGCTACTTCAAATATAAAAAAAGACAGAATTAGAATAAGCACGACGACCTCTAAATATAAGCGAACATCAACAGAAAATCCACCTCTTCCTAAAATTCCTCGAAGCGAGTGAACATTCAATACAAGGTAATAAATAGTGACTAGTACTACGAGCTTGATTGCATATTAGTCCTTATGGTGGTTATACATAAATTAAACGAACAGAAATTTTGATACGACTCACAAGCTTCAATCACATTCATCATTCCCCTGGCCCTCAATGTAAAACTCGGCTTGGTAAATTCCAGAGCCCAACTATTAACTTTAGAAGTGGCATGTTACACTCTAAATAAAACACCGTTCCCGATTAATACGACCGATGAAGTAGGGGGATGGGGCTCAGTCATGAGTGCAATGACTTCGTTTTGTATGCACAAGTAATCCCCATATTAAGCCCATGGTTAATCCACCGACATTCATATAAGACTGCCCACAGCAATATCAATCTGACTGTAATGAACCTCAGAATCTGAATCATTGTTCGGGAATCTCGTCCCCGTTACTAGACATAGTAAACGGAGAAGGCCTGAAAGGCATTCATTTGATTGCTCCCATTGCAGACCACGAATGAGTCTAGGTTTAGATTTCATCTAACACAAATCCTTGAAATTCTCATATTATTATTTCCTCTTTCCGATTCCTAGTCCAACCGCAATTTTGAATATATGTAAATACCAAGTAAACTGTATACCTTGTTGGTATTGGAATACCGGAGTTTATTATTTGGAAAGATTACTATTTTGAGGTTTTCCGTTGCAATAGACTACCCGACGTCCATACACTTTTTAAATACACTGTTTCAGCGTATGTTTATTTACCGTGATTGGTATTCGGAGCATGAAAGTGATACTGAACTAAGCCATAGAAGAGATGAGCAAGAGATGCGCTTAGAAAATGCTATATATTAAAGCATTAGCGAGTGAGGGAACCTGTGATTTTTTCAAGGATTCAAACTTATTAGTTGGATGTAATTCATCAGGTAATTTTTAAAGAGTTACTTTTGTATCAATTTCCAATTGTTAACTGTACTTGTATATATTTAAAACCTATCGTAAACCTTGCTCATAAGCTAAGCTCATTTTAGACAGCTAAGAACGATTACTGGCCTATTGCAGTCTAAACTGTAATGGTAACTACTTGTAGTTAATTAATAATTCACGTTTTTGAGAGTTTGATTTGGATGCGGAATATCCTGAGTGAGCAGATTGACTATTGAAACTATTGAAGCAACTATTGAATTTTGTTAAATCTTTTCATTGAATTTTCATTCAATTGGCCATTGAAATTTAAAGTCAAAAATTAAAAATTTCAAAGCCCCAAAAAGTGTCAAAAATGAACCTTTATTTTCCAATGTTTTTTGAAATTTAACACAATTTTTATGCAATGAAAATGAAAAATGAAAAATTTGCAAACTTTTCAAATTTTTCATTTTTCGTTCAAAAATTTCTGAAAAATGAAAAATGGCCGACCCTGTCATTGACATTCTAAAGTATCGTGAAATTTAATCTATTTAATCTATCGAGTTTCTTTCTGAGAATCAGTATCTAAGCCAAGGTTGAAAATAAGGGCTTGAGTGGGTGGCCAGCAGCCTTCTCTGTTTTTGAATGTAATCTGATCGGGTGACATTCGTTTAATAAACAGAACTCTGTGCATGATTATAGTACATATCAAAATAGCCACGGGTGATAAGGAAGTAGGAGGAATGAATGGTAATGGAAGTAGAAAGTAGGATTTGGAAAACAAATTAAAAGTCGTGCTTACTGATTCGGGACAGCTTGAAGGCGTCAGCAGTATTGATGACATTGACAAACGCTTGAAACTCCATATCCACAATCCGCTTCTCCTCTGACGGCTGATTCCTCACCGTAACTGCGTACTTGAATGCTGTCTGTGTTTGTGTCGTCCCTTGCCCGAATACTGCACCTAATGACAGTAAGAAAAAACACGATAAATATACGCGGGCATAGTAAGGCAGGCGCTATGGGGAATTTAATAAAATATGTTGTATTTTACAGAATCGTACATGTAGGAAGAATCTAGGATCCCTTCAACACCAGAAATCATTACAATATCACATCCCATTCGAAAAGATTATACCAATTTGTACTCTAACAAAGACCAAGTGAATTTTTGTTAAAAATAACCCATCCTTTATGCATCTCTAAATCTATAAAACCAACTTACATTCTTTTATGCAAAGAGGCCAAATTTACAGATCTGAGACAAAAAAAACTCTTTCAAGATCATGTTCTATCGTCTCAAGTCTCAAGATCTTGGAGAAATTCAACATAAATGGATCAGGAATTACTCCTGGTAGGCATACCATATTCAACCCAATGGGTAAAAAAAAGCTTAACGACTATCTACAATCCCCGTACACTCATCCTTAGAAGATTTCCTCTTGTACGTGCAAAAAACCACATTGCAAATCGACTCACTGCGGATCCAGTATTTTAAACGACTTTCCCCGTCCCTCTTCAAATTACGGGGAGAGAAGGGGAAAAAATGGAATTTCGAAAGCTGGAAACATGAGAAAATCATATCAGTAAGAGGAAAAGAGGAGGGGAACTAGGGCTTTGAATGTGACAAATTTTTTTTGACTAATTCCATAAGGCATGGCGCAGACTTAAGGAACTTGGAAGCCTTTGAGGAGCAAGTGTGTATAGCTTGAAACACTGAAGCTCTATTGCTAACGATGGATCCACTAGTATCTTATAGAGCATTAGATTACCCTCTTGAGCTATGTATAGCCATTGAGATTATGTTAGAGAATATTATCATTATATTATGCTGGGTCTTGAGCCTCGTATAGGCTTGGATAGGCTGTAAGTTCGTGTAGATTGTATGGGGTGGCCAAGGCTTTATAAAAATGACTTTGGGAGAAAGTATTTGTAAAGGAGAGAAAAGATTTGGTGCCGTATTTTGGATCTGGAGAGGAAGAATAGGTAGAAAGGAAGTGAAGCCATCCATACATCCGTCCGTACCTATTCTGCTCATTTCATTCCATTACATTTTATGCTCCACTTGCTCCCACCGTTGGATTCTGTTTCGTTTTTAAAAACCTGGCCCACACCCATTCCACTTAGAGAACCTAGTGTGTCTATTTTATCTACCCTTCTGCCGTTATATGTAACACTATTCCTTCAATTGTACAGCTCTGGAAGGTAGTTAAAAGTTTTTGTTAAAGAAAACACGCTTTCGAGTGTTAGAGTCAGAAGGAGTTTAAGTTTTTTTAACCTTTTTGTACAGGTCATTTCCTGAACTTGCATGTGTTTATGAAATTTGTGTTCCTATGTAGACAGATTGTAGTTTTCCTTATTGAGATATTTAGTTTTTTAGTACTCTCTATTTATGGTTGGGTGCAAAGTATTTTGTATAAGACGGCTGGAATTTTGATTTCACGAGAATTTCTATGCATTCTGGCATCCAAATTGTTCAAGGGTTTTGAACCGGAGGGGTTGTAGCCTTAGCTAATAATAGTTGAGAGAGTTTGAGAATGAAGAGCTTAAAATTCGCAGCTTAACTCAACTAACAAAATTCCAACCCCTTCGTCTAAAATATCCATATCAATCTTCTAAACGGTTGGTAATGCTAGGATGGGAAAGCTACTTAATATAATGATCCACCAAGGGATCGAGAACAAGTAGAGTGCACAAAAGAGAAAGAAAGCAGATTTGACTATGATGATGAGCTATTACAGTCAGAAATAGAGAGAGATAGAAGTGTACAAATGTAAATAACAGAGTGGAATTTAACAAGGAATAGAGAGACGGAGGGAGGCTTGTGATTTTGAGAAATCCACCCACACTGAACCTCTCTCATTTTATACAACAGGGTCTCTATACATGAACCACAATAGAGATTCAAAGCACATAACATTACATTACAGCATATCTATCTCTGGTATACACAAGCCAATCTCTCGTACCTACAGGACTGCACAAAGCTGCAGATTCGAATACACACACCTCGTACGGGCTTGCAGGAGCACATTATGCCACACTTTCCCAGCATCAAAAACATCCTATTCCTCAGTATTAGAAACGAGCATGTTATTTACTACTAGAAATACATATATTCAGAGAAAGGGAAGCCACACGGCTTTCCTTCCCAAGTGAAAGCAAATATCAGTTATATTTTTATATCTCTTGTTGTAGCTTTCCCCATGAAAGTAAGGCTCCGTATGCAAGTACTATATAGGTACTATGTGTGTATCGTCGTATGTGAGTATGAAAGTGCAATCTCAGAAGCGGAATGTGTCGAGGGGATTTGCCTACAAGAATGTGGCGTACCCACTAGTCTCCATTTATGCGAGATAGGATGAGAGAGTTTGCAATCACAAATACAGATCTAGTAGACTCTGATTCTAAATTCTGACTAACAAGTCCACCCGGGCCAGGCCTTGCTCAAGCTACCAGTTTCAGTTCTAGATATAGCTTATAAAATAATATCAAATGTATAACAACACAGGCCATGTTCGGGAAAAACTGGAAGCCACACAGCAGAAGGGAAAACAGGAAGAGGGTGAATTACATAACGGGATTATTTCCATGGAATTTGCATTTGAAACGAGAGTCCTTGTCCCTACTGCCTCTTCCAGCATTTTCCCTTACTTATGTATACATATAGACATGCTTATACTGAGAGAGAAGGCAGCAAGAGAGGCTTATAGAGTCTGAGGTGGGATCGTGTCTTATTTATGATAAATCGCTTTCTCAACTATATAAGATCTGGAAAATAAGAGGAAGATCGGATGGAGAGGATCTTAACTATTGGAGAATTCAGCCCCCTCTGACTCATTTCTTCTGACTTTCTCCACACACAAATACAAGGGAAAGAAATGTCAGAGGCAGTCTCCATTTTATTAAAATATATCACCCAACGTAGTAATGCCCCAGCATTGGATTTCTATATTTGATTTGATACAAGGGATTAGAAATGATACAGTGAGTTTGAGGAAAGAAGAATAACTCTCCAGGCCTACTTCCAGACTTCCAGTAGCACATTATCATCCTGATACACAGAGTCTAGGATGGAAGAAATACACAACAGCGGAACAAGAGAAACGTCCTGGGACTTGGAACCTGTGAAGATTGAAGGCCACCACTAACATCAGCCTATTCTGCATATTATCATTTAAGTAAGAACTTAAGAAACTCTTCGAATCTTCTTTAAGCATCTTAGCCCTCTCCTCATTCCCGGTCTAGGGCTTCAGATTTCTACAAGAACTCTCCAACCTTCTCCATAAGCCCTATGAAGCTTGATACATATTGTGACTCCGGTATGGGCATCAACTACATAGAAAGTGTTGCGGGATGGTCTTTCGTTTAAAATATGAAAAAATTCGCTGTCAGTCAAATGAAGGAGTTCATTCGGGGAATCCCTCCACTCCATTATGCCTTGACTGATGAAATTTCATTTTAAATAAGAATAAGGATGAATAAGATGTTTTTCAAGGAGATGAAGGGAATTTACTGAGTTCTCTCCGCCTAGTTCCTATTCGCTCTTCGTCTGCTTTGTTGTCATAGTTAGATGGTAAGACGATGGTAGTGGTACTTTTCCTTTCCCCCTCCTCTTCCTTCCTGGGATGGAATGATTACGAGTGTATTGTGCTCTGATGGTGGTGATGATATGGAATATTATATTATCATTATTATATTTATTTCACGTATATGTGAAAATGCTTCCCCCTTCTTTTCTTCACATTCGGAGAAATTGGGATGGAATAACCTGTTTACACATTCTACGCTTTCTCAGGATGAACATCAATCATAATTACAGGGCGTGTTGAGTATGTAATAATTTGACGCTGCGAGTTATTTGGGTTATGGTATTAGTATGTGGAATTTATGTGTCGAAAAGAATAAAGTATTTTCTTTGCGGGAAGAAATATTTTTGTCGTGATTGGTGGGGGGGGGGATTGGTGCGTCGTAGGTCTTAGATTTATTCAATCTAGTATTTGGATGCAGCTTTGGTAGGAGTTTGAAATAGTTTTCTAGTGTAAGAACAATTTTATTAATGATGAGATGAGACTGTTACTTTGCTGTTGTTGTGCTCATTATATTTATTTTATATTACTTCGTAGAAATTCTAAGCTCGCTGATTTCTGTATTTCTGGTTGCATACTAAGAAAATGAGATTTGGCACATTTCAAAATAAATATAAGAAAATAACAACAACTAAATTATTCCAAGAGTTGGTTGGCGTTTCAAATTCAAGGTATTTGATAGTCAAAATAGACAACATGAAGCATAACGTAAGTAAACTATTGGAGCAAACGAGTCCATATTAATCAAAGAAATAACTGGCTCCGCGGAATCTTAGACAAAAATCTATAAAATCAAGATTTATCATCCATTTTCCTCAAGATTCTCACCCAAATCTGTAAGCATATTACATATAGCCCTAAGCCAATCTGTACTGTTCAATGGTCCATGTTCCATCCACAATTCATCATTTCACCCTCACACAACTACTACCATCCTAAGGCTATCCTCTGTAATATATTGGATATTTAATGGACTATATACATTGCGAAGAACATCTACCAAACCAAACTACATTCACAACTTCCTATTCCTAAGTAACCCTGACACAAGACAAACGGAGATAGTTCAAACATTAAGTTGGTAGTTAGTCGAGAATAGAGAAAAGGATGAGAGTGACGTAGAACCGTAATACGATATGATGGGCATTCACAAAGATTATTACCATGTCCTCCATAAGCCCCTCTCCATCTCCATTAACAGTCCATCCTATTATGAACTTATTATGATGAACTAGTCAATATGTCCATTCCTTTCAAGCTCTTCTAGTGTAAGCCCCTCTCGATGACCTCAATGCTTTATAATATCATAAGACTGACTTTATCTTCCTAGAGTCCCTCAAGACTCAACACTCAAAGTTCAGCCTAGTTAACACCCATCTGTAAAAGAGACAGTGGCCATCATTCTCAATTAAAGTGATAGAGCGAGGGATGGAGACATGTAGCTCTGAGAAAAGTCTTTGGAAGTATATTATATTAAATTGTTTTGTTCTTGCTTAAGAATTAGATGTAGAGGAGAAATTTTTCGTCAACTCGATTCGTAGTTAACTTGAACTCAATATCTAGGCCCAACTTGCAACTTTTAGCAAGTCAAATAAAAACGGATGAAAGGGTTTGCAAGCCCGAGCACGGTACAAATTGCAAACACTTCCGTGAAATGTATATTACATGTGAAGTTGTAGATTATAGTGTTCACTGGTGGTGGTGCCTTGATGGAGGACAGGGCTGGAATTGTGGAGCTAATTTTGTAGCAGAGGAACAGAAGGATCAAAGAGAGGATGTAAATTGGCCGATTTGCATAATTGCAATAAAGCGGATTCAGCGAGCCCGGCGGGACTCACCCGATGTGGAAATATCAATTGCTTCCAAGCATTTCGAGCTATCGGTTCGTCTACATAAAATTGATGTTATTGTTCCTTACCCTCGCCTTGTATATATTACTAGCCAGGACTACACGTCTACACAATACACACCATCTAATAATATATCTTATCCTCATGCGACTCTCTCAGCTTTTGTTTTTACAATAGGCCGGAGAGAAAAAAATCGTGGGAGACAAAGGAATTTGGACGATAAAAGAGGATTGAGGGAGGATGGGAAAAATTCCTTATAACTACAGGCTATTGTGTTTTCTAGTTGTATAGTTTTTTGTATGCTTATAATACATAGGATAAACTGGCGTGGGTTTGAGAAAGGAGGTGCTAGTAACTAGGATTTTAAGCCTCAGATCACGATTTCCTACAAAACCTAATCTAGCCAGAAGCTTTGGCTAAAGACGGCCTATAATCACTATACGCTTGGTGAGAGCGTCGGGACTTTTTATAATGTTAACAGAGAGGAAGAAAAAAACTTTAATACGAAAGAGTAAATTGGAAAGAGTGTAAACTAATGAGGAAACGGCGTCGACTCTTGTCTCCTCTTATGAGGACAGGGAACTAGAACTTTCTCTCCTTTTACAACACATCAACTTACTCTAAGGAAAAAAAATACATTCGAGCTTAGAAGAAAAAAAAAATCAAAAGTCAAGTTGAACTCGAACAAACGAGGGAATGGGAAATCGTGTAGACGAAGTGTACAAGGTGGAGGCCAATCCGGACTGAAACACCGGTAGTTTGTCAAATAAATTTTCCATAATCCGTATCACTCGGTTTTTGTAGTTGGTACTCAGAGGCTTTTGATTTTGTAATTGTAACTGGAGATGACGTTTGACGTGTGGTGGTGGCATTAGTATTAGTTGCTTTCTTCCTTCTATGACGTTAGTCTTTTAAATAGACACATGTCATCTACCTAGATGGTATATTGGGTATTCAGTGTCAATAAAAGGGTCAAGGGCCAGAGGTCAGCAAGAAAATAAAGCCAGGATTTAGGGATGATTTTGTTTGTTTTTGAGCCCGAAAGGATTCCAAGGACATTTGGGAGTCAAGTCACTGGATTGCATTTCCCAACGGTCTAATTTCACTCTGAGTTCCTCCCTGGCATAATACGTCTCATCTCCCTCATTAAAATTACAACCTCCGACTATCCTACAAAGAATTCTTCTGTTTGAACAGACACAGTTCACATGCATCCCGTACTTCATGATGATACACGGATTAACTAGTGTGTATTTTAGCAGTTCGGACTTCTGCTGATTCTGCAGCAATCCTATGCCTCGAGCCTATGAAGCAAGTTATTAATTATTTAGGCCTACTCCTCCCCCTTCCTTGTTCCGGGTTATTAAATATTACTAGCAACTCTGCTGTGAATTTATAATTTCAAATATCGCTGACCTACAAAGAAATTGTAGGCACTACACTTTAGGAATAGTAACTCTTCAACTCTATTATAAATAAGTAACTTAATATACTAAGCTTCGTCTTGAACCGTGTTGTCAAAACTCAATCCTAAAAAGTAGTGGAAGCCTCAAGTTATTTCTGCTTTTGAACTATAAATTATTTGGGATCTGGCATAACTTCAAATGACACTCTGTAATGCACGCACAGCACATTGTGGAAGACACTGTCATTGCCATGGGTTAATATTTACAAAACAAGTTATCACAAGATACATATAAAAGTTTCAAAGGTGGTGGAACTTACCCAAGGGAATTTTTTCTGCCATAGCCAAGGACTCCCCCCTTCCTGCGAGGAAGGGGCAGAGAAATAGAACAAGTAGGACGCACATTATTTTAGAAACTATCCATCCGCAGCAACTCGTACAGTTCATGAGGACTATTAGGAGCATTGAGCTACGTCCAGTGGCAAGTCATGTTGAAATTTGTTCAGCAGGGTACACAAGGTTGGGTTATGAGTTTTTAAAATCTGCATATACTGCAATACATAGTCAAGAGTAGTGTTGTGTATTGCTAGTGAGTCATGCATCGGGTTTTGGATGTATCCAAAGAAGGTAGAACGTGGAACATCCTTCGTCCCACTCTGTATGTGTGGGATGAATAGAGGACACAAAAGGCTTTGAAGAAGATGTAAAGTCAGGTGGGGTAGCTGGAGATAAAAGCCACCACCAACAGCTCTGGAGAAAGGGAGCTTTCACTCTTTCATAAGAATACGAAGCCCCACCATTACATTAGCATTGCAACAGGTATGCATTTAGACAAGTTTGTTCTCCCTTTACCTGAATCCGGCATGTTGGGCCTGGACTTTGAATGGATCTTGATTCAATAGTAATGTCAGAATCATATTTGAAAAAGTCTCTGCCATGTAGTACACAATTTTAATTAAGTAATTGAGTTGAGGTAAAAGTTTTATATTTTTTGAGCTATTATTAGTTCTGGTATTGTATAAACAACAGTCTGAGTTATATGGACTGTCCAATGAAACTTGTTAGCAAAGTTTGAAGTTGTCAGAAAAATAAGAGTCAAAAGTTTGATCCTGGCAAACCCGACTGGGTTTATTTCCCAATACTAACACCAAGAAACTGTCCGTCCCCATTTACAGAGCTGGAGATTTGTTCTGAAATAAAAAGTTTATTTGTTTACCACTTAGGTAGAGTATTTCTGTAAATAGAGTGCAGGAGAAGGAGCTGGTACACTACACTCTCCCTCCTTTCCCACTAGATAAGAAACTCTTATTTCGAAATACATACAATACAATGGGGTTTAGTCCTCCGGGTTTGATAAATATCATTCCCACTGAACAAAGATATTTTCATTGGTTTTTAAAACAACATGATCTATATTATTGTGATGGACTCACTTCCTTCAGTTTCTTCTGCTCCATTTAAGTTGAATCAAATTTTTGTTCAAAGTTCAAACGGTTTTTAACCATAAGCTTAAAATCACTGACAGTGTTTTAAATATTTAAGTTATTTACTTGTATAGAACTGAGAGCTGTGTGTATCGTGTTTCCTCAGGAATCCCAGATGAAACTAAGCAAGACCACACTTAAGTCTAAACTCCACATTCCCCCAGACTCTTAACAACCCTACTTGCCATTGCCATCAAATTGATGTAACTCTTCCGTCCCTAACTCAGCACTTTGTAAATAATGACAACAAATGTGTAATAACTGTTAACCAGAGAGGTTTTGAGCTCTCAGTGATTTCTCAGGTTTCGAAAGTCCTCCCTTTGAGAAACAAGACACACATTGTTTTAGTGGTAGAGTGTGAGCAGTTAGGAAGGTGGATGATTGAGAGAGAGAGTCTTTGAAGCAGTTAGGGGTAGACGTAGAGAAGGACTGAAGTCACTTCACAGATTTCTCTTACATTTTCCTTCCTCCTCCTTTCTCTCCTCTCTTGGAAACTTTCTCCTGTTTCTGGCCAGATGAGTCGAGTCGAGCATGGCACTCGGTTTCTGACTCCCAGAGATTGGATTCCCTCAGACTATCCTTAATGCTCTCCATATTCTTCTCCTTTGCACAACTTGCTACAATTTATATCTACTACTCGGCACACTAAAAGTTACACATGAGGAGGGGATTGAGCAGCCACCACCGCTTCTACCAGTTCCACCACCACACAGTGTCTACACAGCTTATGTATTATTATTATATGGGAGCACTTCCACCCGGAGAAAGTTCCGTCCCGTACTTTCCCCTGTTAAGATCCCTTGACTTCCTCATGGAGAGGAAGGATGGGGAAATCACAGGGGACTTTCCGAGCTAAGGCTCAGCTAAACCTACCCTCTTTAAATGGCCCTGGACCTCATCCTTTTCTCGGAGCTAAGGCTGCATTAACTTGTATGGTCGTTTTAGATTTTGGCACACCCTGTGCATACACACCAGATGATAATAATGGTTCAATAAGGACCTTGAACTCATAGATTTTCAATTTCCAACACCAAATTGCTGACTTTAGCTTCAATAGTCAACAAATTCCCTGTGTGCAGAGGGGATTTATAACCGGAGAGGAAATGGAAATGGGAAAGGTGTATGGGTGTGCTGGGACGTATACACATAATCATAATAATGTTTTATACGATTAACCCCTGAAGTGCCACCGGTTTCTCAACAAGGAGCCCCTCAAGTCAGGTGGAACTCCTTTAATGCCCTTCTGCACGGGGATAAAAAAGTGATTTTTAATCTTGAGTCATAAATCAAAGGATGAAAGCACTTTATTCTCTTTAAGTATTAAATTACCCATTCACACATACTATGCATTCTCAACATTATTGCATTATTCAGGATCGGAGGCTATTATTATTATTATATCCTGGTTCTGGGCTAGAGGGGCAACGTTTTTCTTGGCTCTAGGTTTAGACCATTCTATAGCCTACTGACTGACTAGCCGAGCTTTTATATTCAATGTTGGAACAAATGGCGGATGTTAGTGGCCAATGATACGGTTCGCTAATTCAGTGAGACGAGAGTCTGGAATCTTTGGCTAAGAATTTCTCATCCTCTGATATGCCAATTTTTGCTTTCCGTTGGTTGTGTCTTCGTAGCGGTTGGTGCTTGTTCAAAATCTTGGGAGACGAGAGATTCTTCTTCAAGTATGTGACACGTTTCATCTCATCCTTTTCCTTGACGTTTGATGTAAAAAAAATAAGACACCGAAGAACTAAAGTAGAGCTGGATTAGGTTTGAGAAAATTGTATTAAAATTCCTGAGGAATCCCTGTCCTAAAAAATATACGTTTGGACTAACCCCATAACCTGTACACAATGTTTGTGTCTTGAGCCTTGCTTCTTGTGAATATTCTTTACGTTTTTTAGTCCACAGGGGTTTACACGAATGACCTGGTGCTTTATTACTTGGGTGGCTGGGTCTTTTCCCTAGGAAGGACCTTGGAGTTGCAACTTCGACTTGCCAACATATTTCGGTTGACTTGGCTAATTTTCTGTCACATGTCCAACGGAGACATTTGAGCAAAAAACATGCCCATTCTCTGTCGCTCTGCAAAATTCCTTTTCCTTGTTTGTTGTTAGGGCTGTCAGTGTTGGGCTTTTTTTTACACTCTGCTTTCTCTCTATCTCTCTGACTGTGCTTCTGTGTCAGTTCAGTAGGACGATAAGGAAGGAATGCTTAAGGGGCCGAAGGAGAAAGGGAAATTGTACAATATACATACAAAATACTGTATTATCCATCTCTACTCGGTATTACAAGGTTTAGGATTTTTTTCTTCACTAGTATCCCTTCTTGAGATGTGCTTCCCTTCATAAGTTTACTTGGTATGTAAGTGTTGTCGTATTCTCCGTTGCTCTGGATCCTGAAAGATATACAGCTGTACTATTCACTATGTATCTGCCCACTGACTTAGTTTCAGTCACTAGGAAGAAGTTAATAAGCTAATGCAGTCAAGACACACATACTACCCAATGGAGAAGGAACTACTATAACAAGGGCTTCAGAAGTTTGTTGACTTGGGCTGAAGATGAGTTGTACTTTCCAGTTAGAGGTTTTGTGATGTAACGTGACCGGCTCTTGTTGAGGGATTCACTGGGATGAAAGTAGGACTTGGGATGTTTGGCTAGACTATGCAAATTGTACATAGGATTCAATTTTAGTATTATTTTAGCAGCATGAAGATGAAAGTGCAGATATTATGAATTAATTACAATATTCTAGAGGAATTGTGGATTTTCCCCAGGATTGTAATTCAATGCATTAACTGAGCTCATGTCTGAAAGAAAGTATCCATAGATAAACCGTTCAACGAAATAGTAAAGTATCGACTGTTTCGGGTATATGTCCAGTTTCTGGGTCACTGGATGACATTT
>JAQFYM010002912.1:0-20880 GCA_034694785.1 Agrenia bidenticulata | reverse complement strand
ATACCATTTCGTGCAACCAGTGACAGGGGTGCATACCCAGCATGTCGAAAGCTATAATAATAAGCTCAAGTTGAAGAAAAAGGAGGCCAAGGGGGTAAATCGTGAACACCGAAATGAATTTCGCAAGGTGTTCATGTTCTTTGATCATAACAAGGGATGTGTTTTAGAAGCGCTGATGAGTTTAATTTAAATCTAATTATTAAAAAAAGTTTTAACAATTTATTTTCTATTTTTGTTTTGGTTTTTTTATGTACGCTATTTTTTCTTTATTATTTTATTTTTTGCATTGCTATTCAAGGTTAGATTTTTTTTCAAAACTCAGGGGGGATTTGACACTTGATCCTTTTCACGGGGGGGGGGGATTTGACACTTGATCCGTTTCTGTCATTTTATTTATTTGTGTTTTGAATGTACAAAAAATAAAGTAATTAAAAAAACAGCAACGCGACAACCTGTCAAAAAATGTTGCTACGAAACGCATATTTTATGATAAAAACGACAGCATAAATCTAGTTAAATCACCTCAAGAGTTTTTTTTTATGGAAATATATAATCAACTTATTAATACAATAAAAGGTCATGTTTGACATTAAAAAACATTTTCTATGATAGTAAAATAAAAATTATAATATAATCGCAAGTTTTTTAGATTGTGAACTTTAATTTACGATAATAAAAGATAAACCTTGTATACAATAACAATTGGAAGGCATTTGCAAGTAAAAATTAAAGTTTTAAAAGGCATAAAAAGGTGGTTCGGAAAAGAATAACATTCTACACATCATTTAATATGGTAATTCTTATGAAAAAACTTTACGGTTGGCAATTTTTTTATATGCGTTTTTTGTCTAAGAAAAAATTATTGTAAATACACTTTTTTGGTACATGCAAGATGCCCCATCTTCTAGGTTTGAGCACTTTCCAAGTTTTTACGCGCTTTTTGCAAAACAACATGTTACAATTTTTTTTTTTTGTTGAAAGGTTAAGGAAATTTACATTTGTTAAAATTGTTAAACTAGGATATAAAGTTTTTATATGCTTTGTTTTTGGCTATTTTGCGACACTTTTTTTGACTTATAAAAGCTTTCCCTTTTGTATATAAACCTTAACACAGGCACATAGTCAAGATTACCAATGACCAAAATACAAAACACACATCAAAAAAATAATTAAAGGTCGTAATATCCGATATAAAGTAATATAAGGCGACCTTTGAATTTTGCAGTTTTCTTCCTGCTGGGAGCATCTAAATGTGTGCAAAAATTACGTAAAGATAAGTAAAATAGTTGTTAAATGCATGGCATCGATATTGTATTTCTTGATAAAAATTAAAACATAAATCAAATTTTGTAATTTCTCGAATTATACCAATATTTTGACTATGCTAGCCTATCCTAAAAACACAATCCAGGTTTTATTTTGATAGAGGTAATGCAAGATTTGCATATTATCTGCAGATTTGACCGTAAACCATATTTTTTCAAGGACTGAAAGATAATTGACCTTTTAAACATATTGTTTGTGACGTAATTTAGTTCCAAACACCGTATAAAATGTATTGCATGATTTAAAATCTGCATCGTGTATATCTTTCTGAAAAAGTTTAAAATTTAATGTTGTAAGTTATGTGAATTACATACCAAACCAGTGTATTTTATGATGGGGCAGCACTTTAAATTATTTTGTACAAAAAAAGATACTTTACCAAGTTGAAAACCAAAAAAAAAAACATTTAAAGGCGGCTGCTGACATAATTTTCAGTAGTTTTAATATTTATCATTTTTCTTTAAAAAGTAATTTAAAAAATTTACGAACAACGCTTGCAAGCAACAAGCACCGCTAAAAAAATACCAAATAGAATTAACATTAACAGCTGCGATACTTAAATAAATTTATTTTTTGCGCTTGTTGATTGTTTTTCGTAAAAAAGGCAATGTAATAACATGCAACTTTTTATTTTAAGAAATTGTTCGTATTTCGTGCTACAATATTATTTTAATTTTTGTTTATAAAAAAGCTGCTAGATATATTTTTTTAGGATATGTATTTTGCTGTGTGTAAATTGCCTTTTTTAAAAAGTAATCTGCCTATTAAATGCTTTATAACACTTAATTGTGCACAACAAAACAGCAAAGGAACAAAGTTGCTATATATACTACAGCAACAATTGTAAAAAGGCAAGAAATAATAGAAATTTCTATAATTTTATTTATATGTAGATAAAAGCTTATTTAAACTTTTTTACGCGATTTTTCCATTTAATAAGTAAATTAAACAAATCGAATTATATTTTTTTATGTGCAAAAAAAAAATTGGCAGATTGTTTTATGCTATCTTGTACACATACCTAGCATTTTTTAGCCAATAATAGCTGTTTATTTTATAAGTTTAGGATATTATAGTAAGAACCTAACAATAAACTACTTGGTTTTATTTTTTAGTAAAAAATAAGATTTTTAATTCTATGCATACACGATATTATCATAAAATGTCTAACTGCTAAAAATGCGTATATTCTCGTGTTTAAACGAGAAATAATGTTAAAAATGTAAATATGTAATTTTTTTGTTTTCAAAATTCTTTACCTGTGCGTTTTATATATAAAAACACATTGCAGTCTATGATAAAACAGATAAAAGAAATTTAACCCAATAATAAATTCGTAATTTACGCGATTTTTTTTGATAAATAACAGCTTAGATGGTATAAAAATATTAAAAGTGTTCTCATGCTGAAAAATTGTTTTTCTTTTATAGATATAATAAGCTCTAAAGTAAACCACATAATTTAAATATCCCTCAAGTATTTCAAAAAGATATTTTGACATCCGTGCTCACGACTCCAACACCTCCCTTTTTAAACCCAGTCAATTTCTTTGGCATTTTGCTCCCGACTTTCCAGAATTTTTTATCATATTATCTCATATAAATTTTTACAACAGAAAAAAAGTTTGCTGCATTCATTTAAGGTCTTTTTCATGTCTTTCAATACATGTTTAGTCTGATTTTTGTTTTTTTCTTCTTCTACCTTTTTGTTTGGTATATTTACATTACATCCTTATTATCTGCTTTTATATTTCATCATCGCATAACAGTCATCACCATTTTTTTTTGTTTTTTTCAACTGTGTCCTGTTACTTTATCAATATCTCTTCTATCACTTGTGTCTTCCGATCATTTTTTTCAAAAAATTGTTTCTTTAATTGCACACCTTTGTCTTAATGTCTTAAACTTATTTTTCCACTTTTTTTAAAGTATGCTTATTTCTTAACTATTTATAATTATGTTATTTCTTTAATCTTTCTCTGTTTTGTTTACCAATTGTTCGCTATTTAATAATTTTTTTATCGATGTTTCTTATTAAAAATGCGTTTAAACTGTAATGACCTCGCCTACACTACAGAAGCTTTCTGTTAATTATATGTCCGTGTTAATTCAATTCTATGTAGTTCATAAATATTCTTTTTTTCCTTTTAAAACCTTCTTTTAAAAATTTTTCTATTTCTTTTGAGTATTTTCATATTATAAATTTTTCTTTTTTTTTTCTTTTTTATTCACGTTCTATTGTACCCCCTTATCTTCTAATTGCACGCTAACTTTCTTTGCACTTTAAATGCATTTTACTACCCCTGTAAATTGTTCTTCATTTAATCTGTTTATATTCTAGTAATCTAACTATGCCATTTTTTTTTTGATATTAATCTGCACTCGTATTATTTTCTTCTACTTTTTTTAATCCATCATTCTTTATTTATTTTATTTTATAAAATACTTTTTTTGTAAATCTTTGTAAGTGCTTACGTTTCATATTTCGTTCAATTTTATTTTTTAAAATTCTCAGCCTCCTTTTCTGTTTTTTTTTGTTCTTCTGCCGCTTCTAATATTTGTTATTCCTTTGGATCTTAAATAGTTGTCTCTGTTTTTCAAAAAATGTCTCTTCTTTTGTTCTATTCCCTTATCTACTTTTCCTATATTTTTTACTTATTCATTCTATAATATTACCTCCATCTATTTATTCTCGAAAATTTTATTCCATTTGTACTACCTTTTTTATTGTTGTCCTCTTCCCTCTTTGTTTTATTTTTTTATAATTTTTTGTCAAAATTCTCTTGCTTTTACTCTTCTTTTCATTCTCACGGGCATTTGATTCAATTTGTTCGCTTTCTTTCTAAACATTTTAAATCGTTCCTGATTATTATATAGTCCGTTTATGTATTCTCTGTTTCTTTTCTCACCTAAACAAGCCAGGCCTTTTCCTCGGATCATGCCTTATATCATACACGGATACTCGCACGGTCTCCCCCTAAGCTAGAGTCACATTTTTTCTGCCTTTTTACAAATGCAAGTCTCTGTCCTGGTCAGATTGTATTTATTCTTCCCAGCAGTTGTTCTGCATATATTATATCCGCGACTATTTGAACATATACCATTTCTTTACAGGTTCTTTAACGCAGATTGTCCCCACAGAAAATTAACTCTTTATCATATATTGCAGATCTAAGTCTGCTTGTTTCAAATCTAGCTGAAGCTCTACCCAAGTTTTATAAGGATGTTGAGTTGTCTAAATAACAACAAAACTCCATCGTCAAGCATTTGAATGCTTGTTTTGGAATAGGTGTGACTTAGACTGTACAAAGATATTTAAAATGGTCTCATATATAAAAAGTTTTTTGTCATATATAGATATAAATTTTTTATAATTAATACAAAACTTTAACATCATTATTAAATCATCTAAGTTTGATATTTTTTACATCTGGAGTCTTTGACTTTAACATGCTTATTATGTAATAAACATTTAGTTACGCAAGATGTATATATCAGTTAGCGTTTTTTGCCTTAAGTTTGTTAACAGTTATCAACCCCATTTGAGTGACATATGTTCTGCATCCTGTTTTAAAAAAAAAAGTGTCGTTTTTAAATATTAGCATTTGATTATTATTTAAATGTATCTGCCTACTTTCATGATACATTGTTGTATCGCCTGTATGTATTTTTGCACAACAAAAGCAACAACTAATGTCATTTGCATAACTTCTGCACATATAAGAAACTCCTGATATTACAGGATAGTAAAAAAGTAACTAATCGCAAAATTTTTTTAGCGAAAAATATAACTATTTTTTATATAATATAAACTAAACTAATGCATGTTTCTCGGCACTAAATACTAACTAGAATCTTTTCAAAAGGTGTTGCTAATTTCAGCAATAAAACTGAATCATTGTCACACGGTGCTTTAAAACTATTTTAATATTTTTTTTTTATTTCTACGCAGTAAAATCAACTTTTTAATAAAGGTTTGCGTACAATATTCGTTCGTAAAATTAGTCATTATCTTTTGACTTCTTATTTTATATTGTATTTTTAGATAATATACCCTTAACTTCTGGGGGAAAAGTCCGGATAAATCCGAAAAATCAAAAAAACTGCTATAAAGTGAAAATCATATAAAACAACAAAATCAATAAAAATAATAGTTTTCAAAATTTTTTAAAAATTAGAAAATTTTATTTTTTGAAAAAAAAGTAACAACTTTCTAAGCCAATTATGGAACATGTTTAAATTGTTATGTCCTCTTTTTTTATTTTTTGTTAAGATGTATTATGTTCTTTTTTAACATGTTTGTATTTTTTCTCATCCGGAAATATCCGGATATACTAAAAAGATGTCAATTCTTTTTTGTATTCCCCCAGGAGTAAATAAATGTCGTTTGCATAAATGGTGCAAAAACAAACAAAAGCTATGCAGTATACCAGCAGAGGTTTAAATGTATTGAAAAGGTGGTCAAAAAATATTTACATTAAACATGGTTTCCGTGCCATTGAGGAAAATACAGCAAAGGTATCGTGGGGAGAAAAAGACTTGAAGAAAAAAGGTATAGATGGTACGCTACTAAAAGTAAAAAAACAAAGTTTTGATAACATATGCTTTGTACAGAATGGAGTTATGGACACTACTGAAAAAACAAAAGACCTGAAGTGTAAAAAAAGAGGAATTAAGCTAAAATTGTTAGGAAAAAAAAAAATAACAAAAAGTAATGCAAGAAAAGGATGTTAAAAATATTAAAAGCTTTAAGCAGGCAATATAAAAAAAAAAACGTACAACCCAAGGAAAGACAAATGAAGGTCAAAAGTGAGTGAGGTAGGTGTGAGGGGGCAAAGACATTATGCGAATGAATGTGAGATGCGAGATGAGGATTAAAGCCAATATAATAATATATGGAAGAGATTGGTCAGAGAGACTGTGACTTATGATAAAAAAATCTTTTGCGAAGGCAATATAGAAAACGCAGGTTATGATATCATTAGAATATTTATTATTTCAGTTGTCAAAAGTCTGCGTAAACCCTGAGATTTACATTAATTTAAGTAATTCTAGGCTGACAAGTGTTTTCAAATACGCAGGAAGGTATGAAGAAACTCATGAAAAAGGAAATAAATACCTTAAAGCAAATATGGGAAGATACGAAAAAAATTCGATAAATGAAAAAAAAGGGTATATACAGGAGTCGACATCAATGTGTCAAAATCTGCTGAAGAGCGTTCAAAAAAAAGATGAAGGAAATTGTTAAAGTGTCTTAATATAAAGCCAAAATGAGTTAACGAGATTAGATTGTTTTACGATACCACAGATAAGGAGAGTATCTAAAGCTACAGTAGGGGCTAATTTTGTACACGTTAATGACTACAAAAATAATTGTTGACACATAGAATTTGCATCGATGCACATATTATACCCGGGATTTACTGTTAAAAATAAGATATATGAGCGTGCGATATGGTAACTGGGTTTATAAACGCCCTGATATTATAATCAAAAATAATAGCGTAAAATTTAGGTATTTTCCATAAAGAAAATAATATGTATTTAAAAGACTTAATAGTGTATGCAAAAACCTAGATGGAAATGATAAGTGAATTGACAGAAAATGCGAGGATTGGAAAAACATTATTAACTTTTAAGATAAACTGATGCACTACGAGAGAAGTAGGTATAATTATCTAGAGTGAAACGTAGTAAGCTAGAGAAGATTTCATGTAAAATAACGAGCACTAAACTACACATTCTATAGACCAACGTGTGTAACAAAAAGCAAAGATAATTAGAGTTAAAAAGGTGTTTAAAGTAGTTACCTTAAAAATTTGCACAATTTAGGCAGCATGGGTTTCTTCACTTACGGGGGGCCTGATTTAAGGGGTCCTAGTCAGGGACTGAAAAAATTATGAGGGAAAAATATGGATACTAAAATCAAGTAAAACAATTTAATTCTATACATCTATTTCCTTATCTGATTAAATTTATATAATTGTGCGATAGTTTCATATATTTCAACTCGATAGAATAATTTTGGAAAATATATGTCTATTAAATCAAATATAAAGACGTCAATTCACATTAAAACATACATTTATTATTTAAATACTTTTTATCCTTCTAATTTTTAATTTTTTTATATTTTACAGCCCCCGACTAGGTCTTCTTAAATTAGGCGCCCCACGTAAATAAAGAAACGCCGGCAGCATTATTACCGCTGCTCAAGATTGAAAAGAAATAAAAGTGGAAAAATAAACAGAAATTTCGTACGGTAAATATAAGAAGAGGTGACAGATACATGTATATAATAAGCACAAAGAAAAAAAAATCATAACTTATACTTTAAGGATGCACGTTACAATAAATTAGAAAATATAGTATGCTGGTGACTGTTTAAGGCAAAAAAGGATATGTACATTGTGCTTCGGTGGAGTTAACCCTACGGAAGTTAGATACATGTTAAAAAAAAAGATTCTGGCGGTAAAATGAATGTAAAACATTCTATGTTAAGTTGACAGGCAGAAAATTTCAGTTAGTTTTTAATCATATGGCGTGGAAAAAATCGATGGTTAAGCCGAATTCATTAGTATAAAAAAAGGTTTGAAAGAATACAGTAACACGATTTACGCATTGCGATTTAGAAATAGAGTCATTTTTTTACGGCAGATGCATTAAGTAAAGTATATGAAAAAAAAATAAATGCAAAGAAATAGTATAAAATAAAAAATAACATGAAACCAAACACATAAAATGAACAACCTAAAAACAAAAAAAGTACAGGTAGTAAAAAAATTTAAAGACAACGCTCGGGAATTACTATTGAATGACAGAAGAAGGAGATCAGAAAATTTTATTTATTACATCAAGACTTGTTGCGTTAGACGGTGAACAGTCAAGTATAAATAGTAAAAAGCCTGGTATTGACCTAAAATGAAGCGAAAAATACAACAGATACTGATGGAATGACAAAAGTGTAGCTTAGTGATGGTAAGAAATCTAAAGGTAAAAGATTTTTAACTAAAAAAAAAGATGCCAACGTCAGGGCAAAACCATAATGCACATGGCCGAATATAATTGCTAACGTTTGATATTTATTGATTATTTCAGCTGATATGAAAACTATAAAACCTAGTTGACAGATGTGAAAATAGTATATTTGTTAAATAGTTAATATTTTTATGGAATACCGTTGCTAAAGAATGTATTTACTACAACTCAAAGAGTATGCAGGAAAAAGAATTATGGAATTTTGCTAAGATGGAGTTACGGCCTGATAAGACAAGTGTAGACTGCAGAAGTCAAGGTGCAGCTTAGAATTATTGATACTAATACAAGACAGGTTGGCAACAGCAAAAATGGTTTCTATGGAGCGATTAAGATGCAGGAAGACGTATACAACGAATTATTATATACTAGAGTATGTGCAGGTCGAATGAAACATAGTTGGACTTATCAAATAGAGCAAGGCCAGCTTTTTTAAGTAAAGAACATATATAAGATGGTACTAGGTAGTGTATGTCTGTAACCGGTTATACTTAAAATGACCTGGTTACTAACCGTTATGAGCGGTTAGTTAACCGGTTAGCGGTTTCTTACATTATTTATCGACAAAAAAGGCGGGGAAAAAACAAGGCCTGTTAGGATTTACTTCTTTCTGCTTTAAATGCGTGGTTGGTCTATTTATGTTGATTAAGTCTTATTACAAATACATAAAAGCGTTAATAAAATTAAATAACAAAAAATTTCGTTAAGGAGCTAAATACAAATATAACTAGTGTTTTTATTATATTTGCTTATAAGGTGAACGACCATAGTTTATTGTAGATGATGCCTTTCAATTACGGTATAGTACTTTGCTTTGTATTCATACTAAAATTTCCAGCTCATTTTTTTTGTTTAATATGGAAAAACACACATAAAAAAACCAGTTGTTATGTTTGTATCACATATATTTTTTATAATTGGTGTAATATCTGTAACACGTTTTTTAACAAAGAGATGAAAGGAGACAAACGAGTAGATAAGCGAACTAAGATCAATTACATATTTATTTTTTATAACCTTACAAAAAAAAACAAATAAATAAATAAATAATAAGCACACCCAGTTGCGGAATACACAATCAAACAAATATTGAGATTGGCTAGTATGGAGAAAAGTAATTTACAATAAATTCAAAAAACACTATTTTATAAAGATTAGGGTTACCTTTTCATTGTCTTGCGATCCTTTGTTTATTGCAGTTTTCACAAACCAGATTTTCACTTATTTTTTTTTCAGAGTATAACTTAGACAGAAAAAATATAGAAAAAATATTTTAAATATTAACAAAAACATATGTTTCTAGTATAAATTCAACGAAATCTCATTAAATAAAAAAATCAAAAAAAAGCTTGTTTATATTTGTATTTTTCATTCTTAGTTGCAACCTGCAAGTAACGGTTACCTTTAAAAAATTACAAGTTAGTACCCGGTTTTTAACCGGTTAGTTAGTACCCGGTTTTTAACCGGTTAGTTAGTAACCGGTAAGTTACCGTGCAAACACTAGTTAAGGTTAAGTTATATTAAATAGTTATCCGGGGATGCTAGTAAGATCAAAGAGAGGGTGAATATAAAATTAATTGCCAAAACAACATAAGATAGATAGTCAGTAATAGCTGTGGCTTCGAAAAAGTAAATAAAGGAATAAAATTTTAAAAAGATGAACGCTGAAAGAACTGTTAACAAAAAAATTAAGAAATAAATGTGTGACATGGTTTTGATGTAGGGTCTTCTCTTTCGGTGGAGGGCTGTTTGTTTTCTAGTTAAATATATAACAAAATAATGTCTTGGAATAAAATTTTGTAATAATCAAATCTAATTTTAAAAAAAGTGTGCCTATAAAAGTTGCTTTTTATATCGATGCTAAACAGCAGTAATACTGCCGTGCACAAACTACTTTTTACAAATATAGAACACAGGCTGTCCTCAGGGGTGCTATCCAGAAGGGGGTCGAGACCCCACATTAACAAAAAATACAATGCAAGGGGGGTCCGACCCCCCCCCCCAGATTTAATTCCACAAAAACAAGCATCGGTAAAAGAAACATTTAAAAACAGAAAGTTACTAATTTATACAAAATAAGTATACATTTTAAGATAGATAATAACATGTATATTCAATGTATACAGTCATAAGCGAAGTTTAAGCCCTGAAAAAAAGCGCCAAGCGTTTTACTTATAAATAGAAAAATAAAATACCTGATAAATATCAGTCATCAAAATATTGTTAAAAAAAAAGTATCAAAACTTTTTTTAAACAAATTATTTGTAAAAAAACTAAAAAAATCACATTTTTTCAATATTTTCTGAACACAAATAATGAGCCAGTAGCAGCTACTTTTGAGCTAAAAAATTAGAAACATGAAATTATTATAAACTTTGGGACCTAAGTATTCTACTCAAATGTATATAGTAAAATTTTGTGTCTTGGATTTGATATAGAATCAAAAAAAAAAATTCAGATAATAATTTTGCTTCAATTTAGTGTCAATTTTAATTCTTTTACAATAAGGTAATTTTAAACTGACAAATTTAAAAAATACTCGAAAAAAAACTTTTTTCAAATTAAAGACAGAACAAAATGCACAATCATATTTATCTGTACAAGTAAAAAATGAACTATTTTTGCCAAAAATATTATCAGTTAAAAATAAGGCAATCATAGTAATTTCCTGGTAAAAAAAACGTTTAAGTTATTATATATTTTATTTAGAGAACTCACAAATGCAACAAAATAAAATTAAATGTAAAACATTCATTTGCAAAAAAAGAAAATTAAATGTAAAACATTCATTTGCAAAAAAAAAAAAACAATTTTTTATTATGTAGATTCTTATATATTACTTTGTTTTATTTTAATTACAAAAGAAATCATTTTGGCAGCAAAAGAGAAATACGAATATGAATACAAAATAAAAAAAATTAGAAACCTTAAAAGAATTCTACATAGCAAAAAAGTAAAGAACTAAAAAAAAAATGAAATCTACATACTGCTACATTTTTGCATTTTGACGCGCAATCGCATTGCATATGATTAGTTGAATGAATCATTTATTGGGGAAACAACAAAGTATTTTTATTATTTTTGTTTTTGCCAAATATTTATAAAAACATAGCGTTGCCGTAAAAGCATGTTGCTCATAAATCTTTGGTTTTCTACAATAATTATGTTTTTTAAACTGGGTACGTGCGTCTGCATTATACTTGCCTAATTATTCACATATGAACTCTATCGACTGTATAAAAAGTAACACTATGATAGAAAATAACGATAATCGTAATTTATTTCTTCTATATATCTATAAACTGCCTAGTTTGCATGTAAATATATAGCCAACTTTTTAATCATAAGATTTTTTGGTATTGCTCATGTATTTTTTTTTTTTTGCGTTTTTTACAATGCTTGTAACAAACTGAGCAAATCTAAAAAAGTATTAAGATAAATACCTATAAAAAATTTTAAGTGTAGTAAAAAAAGATGAAAAAGCTAATATTAAAGCAATTACAGTTGAAAAAATAGTTTTTGGTTTAAATGAAATAATAAAAACATGTTTGTTTTGTACTGTTTAATATAGTAATCATTTGTATTTTACTAGTGGCTTTTTGCAATTTTTGTCGCATCTAATTATGATTTGATTAAAATACCCTTAAACACTTACAATAGTGCAAAAAGCGTAAATTTCTTTTTACACAAGATGTTATCATATTACGCAGTTACATTTGTAAAAAATTAAGCAGGAAACCTAATTTTTTTGTCGATAACATGTAAATTTTACGTATAGGCAGTTTAAATGACATTTTGCGGGCCAAAAAATATCTTAACAAGCCATAAATTAAGCTAAGCATAAATTACTTTTTTTCGACTATCAAGAGGTCATTTTGTGCACCGGTAACACACAAATAATACAAAGATTATAATATATTACACAATTAAAAAGAAATATCTTACTGTATTTACATTTAAAGTTTATATGAATTTGTTTAAAATTTACATTTAAGTTTTTGATTTTTTATATACTATTCCTTAATAGAATTCATGTTGTTTTAACAATTCTTTTTACATTCATTACACTGAACAGCTGCATTGTCGCATTTATTTAGCATGATCTAAGATAGAACTTACAGCGACTGTAAGGATACATATGCAATTTTATGAAATGAATTTTTTAGTTGTTTATTAGAATATAGTTTCGCTATTAATTGTATGTTACACATATTATTGAAATTAGTCTAAATATGATGTTCATTTGGCGTAAATGCCTTATACAAAAAAAACATGACTGAATCCTTTGGCATTCATAGTATAGTATAGGCTGTTCTTTACATTTCTGTTCATTGTATTTGCAAAATGTTACGGATTTTGGTATTTCAATACTGTAGATATATAAATGTGCGAGAAAGAACAACACTAAAAATTTTCTAGTCCTTTTTCTAATCCATTTTTGTGTTTTGAGGTTGCACAGTTATTTTTTATACACTTGTGCTGTCTTATATGAAATCGGTAAATTAGTATAAAAGTTATTACAAGATATATTAAAAGTACATAAAAAATAAAAATAAGTCGCCAAATTCTTTTATATATTTTTATACGTGTATATTTTTTTATATATAGAAACGTATTTTTAAACATTTTCCAGTTGATTTCTGTGCAAATAAAAACTTATTAAAATTACGTACTTAAGTTTACTTTGCGGTATTTTTCTCCTCTATACATTTACAACATAATTGTAAAATAATTTTATGTCTAGTTTTTAATGTGTTAGAAAAGTATTTTACAGGTACTTGAAGTAACCACAAATCATATTAAGTTGTTTTGAAAAAGTAAGAAAGGATATGCAAAAGGTGGACCGTTGTAAAAGCAAATATAGTAAATTTATACATGCAAAACTAAGTTAGGTAATGCGATTTTAGGACAAAAAAAAAAATCACTTTTAGTTTTTAAATTTGCGATAAGCCTTTCTATGGCAAAATGCCGTTGCAATGATGTGTATACCCAAAATTTAGGTTCGTACACAACTTAGACATATTTTAGCACAAAAAATACGCAAAAAACTTTTTAAGCTGTTAAACAAATACTAACGATTAAATTGTATAAGTAATATAAAAAACAGAGCTGTTTTATAAAAACGCGTGGAAAGAAAATATTTTATGTAAGAAACCGATTGTTTTTTGTAGGCTTTCGGATACTTTTAGTTTTTTTTATGTTTTCCGGTTGAGCACGCTTTTTTTTGTCTTTCAGTTGGCCTTTTCTTCTTCATTTAAATATTACTATTAAATAAAATACAAATATACAACTGTAATATGCTTACGAATAGAACATGTGTTACAAAATATTTGTTTTTAGAATTGCGTACAAAAATTTAATAGGCGTATTAAAAATAAAAACGCGCAAAACGTATCCAAAAATCAGCCTAAAAACAAAGTTGCCAAAAAATTGTTACACGATGCGAATGACACAAAAAATATCTTCTATACCTTTTACTTTAAAATAAAACATTTATGCAGAAAACTAACATGTTAATACAGTAAAAAATCGTATTTTGAAAAAAACTCTGATAATTAACATTTTTTTTTTTTAATTTAAACATACGTTCACAATTACTGTTATACATGTCGTTCGTTTAGATGATTTCCAGGCATTTCTTGTACAATTTGAAGGATATCTCCGTCGTAAAAAATAATCTAATTTTAGTGGTAAGTTATATAAAAAAAAGTATTAATACGGATTTTTTTTGGTATATGTATGTGAAAATTTTTATGCAGTTTTTCTGTATAAAAAAAAACATTATTTTATACATAAACATAACATAAGCATACACTTATAATTTTATTTTATTTTTTATCATGCTTTATATGTTTTTTATAAGCTGATAAACAGTTTTTATTGTCATAAACTATTTTATATTGTCAATAAAAGGGTAGCAATATAGTAAATAATGCTTTTGTCAAATTTACGGCAATCTTCTAATTAATGAATTTTACAAAATTTTGTCTTTTTATAATGCGATACAAACTTCTTATTTCTGTAATTACAAATACGGTAAACGAAAAACAAGCATTAAAATTCGTAATCACTTTTTTTTACTAAGTCTAAAATCCCTAAAAAAGCTAGATGCCTGCAAATAATTATTATTATGCTGACAATTTTGATATTTTTTTTTGCGGTATAATGAACATTACATACTTTGTATTCGCAACTAATATAGTTGAATGGCTATTAGTTATTAGCTTTTTTTACAGTAGATACGCGCGAATATAACGTTTTTTGTTACATTTTACTTGAGATCGCTTGTCAATCATCTAAAAAAACAACTGAAATCATTCTTAACTAATCGAAAAAGCGCAAATCGTATACGCTGTTGCAAATTAAAATGCATCTAAGTAAAAATAATCGATTATTTACTAACATTTTTTTATAAAAAAATATACTTTACTAGTTTAGTTCTGCAGGTTTGTAACATTGTTAAGTTTATAGACATTATGCATAAGCACGTAACCTAGAACTTTTTTTTTGTGGTATGTTGCTAATATTCGTAAAAAATGTTTTTTTGAATAAGAGAAATTCGTAATTAATTAAATAGATAGAGCAATGATAAATACAAACGCATCGCAAGTAAAAATTACGAACCAGAATTTTAACGATGCTGCTGTTTATCTTTCCAGTAGAAGATATATATAGTAACTAAAAAGTTGTTTTAGCAATTTTCAATAGCAAAAAATTACACATTTTTAACGGAAGGTTTTTTTTTGTACGATTAAGCTCTAAAAAATGCATTTTTTTTCCATGCCTTGTGTTTTCTGTTTTTTGCAAAAAAAGCAGGTTGTTTACTTTTTGAAAAGTATTTTGGTAAAAGTGTAGATAAGCCCAACCCACCCCTTCAATACTGGAAGTATTAATAGGTTTATACTGACGGCACAACAAAATTATTGGCATTACGAGCATACACAATACGCAATTGAAATATATTTGGTATATAAAAATACAGGCTTTTTAAAAAAACATAACCCTCTCATCTACATTTTTCTAAACTGTCGTTTTATAATTATTGCTATGAAGTGGTCTGTTTAGACAAGAGCAAAAAATGCAAAAAATAGAATCTGGTTAGGGTATGGTTTGTTGTACATATTTTTAAAATTCTTATATATGTATTTTGTAGCGTTTTGTGGAGTTTTAATTAGCTTTTTTTAGTTTTTCGCTCTAATTAGAAAAGAGGCTTAACTAGACTTTAACTTTTTATATATATATTTATATATGGCTGAAAAAATGTACAAAAGGCTAAGCTGTTGTGAGTTTTAAATCGTTTTTTTTTAAAACTTTCTGGCAAAAAAAAAATTAAAAATTCATATTGCAAGGTTTTCGAAATGGCATTTAAATGGAAGTCTACAATTTATTTACGTAAAACGGAAAAAAAATTGTCCTCCTTTGGTAAAAACATTGTGAACCCCCCAGCAAAAAAAATTAGTATAGCAGCACTGGCTGTCCTTGTTTTGCATAGTTGTGTACAAAAAACTTTTAATTCTACGAAAATACTAAAAGAATGTTTTTTATATAAATACCATTCTGTTTTCACCAATAAATATATTAAAAAATTTAAGCGGTCTTGAATGCATAGAACGACCGGAAATTTCTGCGTGTTGTGCTTTTGTACTTTTTTTATGCAAATAAGGTTTTTGTACACAAAAGAGGGGACAGAAAATAAAACCCCGTAAACAAAATAAATAACAAAATCATACACGCAGAGGCGATTACAGAATTTTTCGCCGCCACGCGCTATTTTTTTTTATTTAAAAGTAAGAAAATATTTTTTACTTTTTGGCTGAATATAAAGAACCATCGTTCCTGCATTGTCAAATGCAACTAAAAAAAAATATTTATTACTGTTATCGATGTAAAAAGGGGATGTGGTAGTTGTTTTTGAGAGTGTATAAATAACTAAAACATAAGTGCGTATTGCGTAATAAGCAAACCGAACTGCAAATCGAACTTTTCCCGATTTACTACCGTATATTCTACAAGAATTGCTTTTTTGTGTATGACAAACTGCTGTTAAAAAAATAACTACAATCTATGTGTTCTAAAAAATGCTTTGAATGCCGCTAGATAGTTGAAAAGTTTTTTAGCTAAGCGCAACATTTAGTAGTCAAAATAAATTTTTGTGTTGTAAATATCCTGCAAAGATTACGCTTAGACGTATAGAAAGGCTTGTAGGTTTATGAAAACATAGCCACAAGACAAAGTAAAATGCAAAAACCAAACATAAGTACAGCCGGCTTATTTGCGGGTTTTGTTTTAAAAAACTGGAACTTTTGAATGCTGCAAAAAAGTAATAAATACGTACTTAATTACTATTATGGTCGATATTTATATTCCGAAGCATTTATGCAGAATTTTTACTTTTTTTGTACTTTTTTTCGTGCTTTTTTAGTTTTTTACTTAGCAAAGTCATATTATTAAGCATTTTCTGTTATGTTAAAATGAAAACCGTGCATAAAACATGCGCTAATCACATACATTTTGTTTTAACACTGACTTCATTAATACCGAACCCTTGAAGCCGTGCTTTGTTTAGGTTCTTTGTTAAGACATGCATATTATAAAAAATAAACATTCTTTCATGACTTAAAATACATGATGACAAGTATTTGTAAATTGGTATTGGTTTATTTTTTGGTTTTATACGTATTTAATCACAAATTCCACAAAAAATGTAATAGGACAAAAAAGCACAAAAATTTAAATGTTTTTTTTAGGAATGACTTTGTGTTATGTATTTTATGACAAGATGCCACAGGTAAATTCGCCTTTGGAGAAAATCCTTTTTTAACTGTATTTTTGCAAAGCGGTTGTAGTGAAAAGACAGAGTTTTTATGGGAACCCTGTTATGTTTGCAACCGATTGCCAGTATTATTCAGATAGTCGCAAGGGTTGCTTATAGACAGCAGAGAGATTATTGACGTGCGACCGTTTACAAATAACTATGACTAGTTTGTGAAGAATATCAACAAGTTTGCATTTAAATAAAAGATTTTTACAAATTTAGTATTTTGCAAGTAGTCTTGACAAGAAATTATTTTTTATGAAGATGAGAAAAAAAACTGTAAACGTGAAAAAAAAACCATTACCTATGTAAATCTCTTATAATTTAATTAATATATTATTGTACAAAAAAACATACACAACTATTAATTTTTGTAAATGATATATAAAAAGGTGATTATCACCACTGTGAAATACATAATTCTGATTTAGAAAATCGAAACATTTTTTCTGTGTGAGTAAACGACTTTATATACGTAAATTCTGTTAAATAGAGCTTTTCAGTTATTTATGTTTTCTTATGTATACAATTCCGTGGATTATCTTGAGTAAAGAGCAATTTTCCTAACAATCGATATTACTAAGCTTCATAGAATATTTTTGCGGTATTATGTTTTAGATGCGTTTTACCTAAAGGCAATAACTCGTAAAGTAAAAAAGCATTGAACTTTAGTTCTGCTGTCCCAAAGTATTTTTTTTAAAAACGATGTAGGGAAAATCTATTAATATTATTTTGTAATTAAAGTGCGTGCCTTGATTTTTACATTTTTTGCGCTGGCATTAAAATGAATCCACATTTACTATGCGTGTAGTTATTTTATAGGGTGTATTGTTTTATGCGTTTTATTTGTAACTCAAAATACTATATATGGTTTTAAAATATTTTTTTGTGTTGATTATATGTACAAATGTTAAATATATGTTGCAATTCGTCAAAATAATTACAATTTAAAGATTGGATTGAAGCACAGCAAAAATTAAACTTACCATCTGATCACAAGCGTAACTTGTAAAATGCAAAGTTTAATTGTTTTCTATATGCAGTTAGCCACGATCATTAGCAAGTAAGTCGAGGTTGTAAAAAAACGTAATCTTATATAGAAAGCTCAATAATGATAAAAAACAAATCGTATACACTGTATATCGTTATTAAACGGGGGAAATTTACATGTTGATACTGACAACTGTGCTGCTGTCTACAGTGCTGCACGCAGTATCGTTTATTTTTTTACGAAAAAAATAAAATTCAAATATAAACTCATAATCTTGCATTATGCCTAAATACCACTTTTATTGCAGAACGCAGTATATTTTAGCAAAAGAGAATGCTATAAGGCCCATAATCTGGACTTAATTATATGACCCGACTGTAAAAAACAAATGCAGTAGACGTTACAAAAACAAGTTTTATAGCATATACACACATATATTGCCAGCGGTATATGATTGTAATATATCCACACCTCGCGTAAATAGTAAAAAACATAATGGTGTGTATATAGCACATAAAATTGCCATATAATATGTTTTGGTGTAATTAAGCAAAGAAGGCCTTTTTTCCGTGGCCAAAACATATCTGGACGTTAGAATCATTTTTTGAAACACAAAAGTGTACAGTTTTTTTTTTTTTTTATTTACTATACAAAAATACAGTTTTGTGTGTATTGCTGTCTTTAGTTTAAGTACAAAGATGCAACGTTTACTCTTTTATAGTGTTGTAATGTATTTTACCACACAGAATATACGATATATCATCACTCTATTTTTTAATTGAGTATATGAGTTAATTGATTAAACGCAATTAAGATACAAGAGAAATAAAATATGTCTCTATACTATTCATGCTCTTAACGAATTTTTTTACAAATTAACAACCTGCATCTTTTGCAGAAAAAATATTTGTTGAAAAATATTGAAATTAATACACAATCAAAGACAACCCAACTAGGTTACCATGCAGTTTTTTATATAAAAGAAAACAATTTTTTATGTTATTTTTAACACTTAAAAATTTAAACGAACACATATTTGTCGTTGCGTATCTGCTGAAAAGGCGCTTAAGGTCAGCTAAGTTTTTTTTTTTAAAAAACCGACTTTTTTTTGATAGACGAAATATTTTTATAAGTCGAATATGTTTATGTTTGATAGATAAAATAGATGAACATACATTTGTTTTGCGTTACACATAAAAAAAAGTTTATCTGCTGATAATTAGTCGTTTGTAAGTTTTTATCCTTTATTAGAATTTTCACCTGGGCGATCGCCCGGTGCGCCCCTCCTTAAGATCGCCTCTGCATACACGTGCAAAAACCGCCACTTATATTGGGTTGTTACATATAAAAAAAAACACCTGATAGAAAAAAACTAGGTTATACTTTTCTTTAAAGTTTTCTAATTTATCAAAAAAAACTTTTACTATTTTTTTCGATTGATTTATAATCATTTAATATTTGGGTGTTTACGTGTGATATAAACACAATACAAAAATGCACGCAAAACAAATATACAAATCTGCAAATCTGCAAAGCAAAAGAAAAAATTGCTTAACAATGTAAATAACCTATAAAAGACACTTTTGTCTGTTATAATTTTTATTTACGCTTTCGTGCGATTGCCTCTACTTATAAGATTTTTATGCTTCATAGATTTTTTTTATATTTTGTTTACCTTAAACAAAATATATATAACTACATCAATAAAAAAGTTTAAAGTTTAAAAAGTTGCGGATCAGGCAAAAATGACCTTAAAAGACAACTGACTTTTTTTTAGAAACTTATAAAGAAAAGCAGAAAAAAAAAGCATTAAAAAAATTTACCTTTTTTTTATATTTTATATTTAAAAACGAAAGAAGCATGATAAAAGAGTTTTTATTTGTTAATGGAGTTTTTTATTACACTAAAATCAACACGTGAAAGCTGTATAGATATAAACTTTTTATATATTTTGCATTTTTTTTTTTGTTTCTTTTACATCAAAAGTAAAAACGTATAGACTAAGTAAATTTATATACATATAACATGTAAAATATTACTAAAATTAAGAAAATGCAAAAAAAAAAAATTATTTGCAAACGATTTTCAAAGGCATAAAACGCAATAAAATTTATAACTCACCTGTTTTCTAGCGCACATTAAATACACGCACGTACAAATCACTGGTAGAGCCAAATTTTTTCTTTTTTTTGGGTGGCAAGGGAGGGGGGGGGGGTGGGGTCAGCACAATAAGTTGACAAAAAAGGATATCCGAATAATTTTCATTTTTTAGTTTTGTAAATATATATTCAATAAAATTTCATATTCAAAAAATGTATTGCTGCCATTTTTTGACATTATTTTACCCCCTCTTACCCTGTTATAATCAGTCGCAGTAATTATTTTTTAGAGGGTTGGTGTTGCTCCTACCCATACACTCCCACCCTACCTTTTAACATGCCAATAGTATACATTTGGTATAATCCATAAGCAAATTATCCGTTATAAAGCATTTGCCGCATATTATTACAATAAAGAAAAAGTTTTTATACAAAATTGTATTTCTGTATTGCAACGCTAAATCATAGAGTATTATTGAGGCTACAGATAAGTCTTTTGCCGCAAAAGCCATAAATAACGATCTAAAAATGACACATTTACATTTTTTGGCAAATTTACTGACAGTTTGATGCTTTTTGTAAGCAACAAATATATGCAACGCTATATTTACTAAA
>JAQFYM010002911.1:0-20884 GCA_034694785.1 Agrenia bidenticulata | reverse complement strand
ACATATTTACCGGGTACATATTTACCATGGGGACATATTTACCACCGGGACATATTTACCACGGGGACATATTTACCGGGTACATATTTACCACGGGGACATATTTACTGGTACATATTTATCGGGTACATATTTACCGGTACATATTTACCGACTGCCAATTATATTAGTCCTTAGCAATCTTGGCTTACGAGACTGTATACTCCTTGTTCCAGTTATAATACTCAAACTTAATGGCTAGAAAATACAGGAAACCATTATCACCGTCTTATCTGCAGTAATAGTAACCCTACCATTCAATACTGAATCGAAAATTCTCTCAAAAACTTAAGCATGTAACTTCAGCGCTTCAAATAATTTTTAATAGCCCCTTTTAACAAGCTCACTGAATACGAATTCAGCAAAGAATTAGCAAAATCATGAATTAGTCAAACCACGATTTACAACTGTGGATTCTTGTTTTTAATCACCTCGTCAAAATCTTCTAATTACATGAGAAGGTTGACAGGCTTTGGTTTGGAGATAAACTTCTCATGGATTCTCAACAATTGAAGGTAAAATATCACTAGACTCAATTAAGTTGACGATACAAAGGAGTCACCATTAGTATACACTGCTTTACCTCATGCACACACTTTTTTATTAGTCTTATCCCTCCCAGTTTAAAATACCAAGGTCGCTCTGGGCTCTTAAATTTTATAATCTTATCTGATCTCTCACTCGTTTTTTTAGTATTCGTCATACCTAATTACAGGAGGACATTAAGTCACTGCGGTGACAGGCCGGATCGAATCTCAATTAAAAAGCTTGTGCTAGATTTTCAAGAACCAATTTCAATTCTGATTGCTTGGGGACTTTTCTGCAACTGCAATTAGATATTTTCCTTCTGGCTGTCTTCGTTTTCGAAACTTGCAGTTTCCTTACAAAATATCAAGTTCTCGTTCTTTTATCACAGCGACAGTAGACCGAATAAGTTTATATAAATTCAATAGGGAATTTGAGGTTCGGCAGGCCTAATCTTTGTAGGCATTAGTGTTATCAAAGTCATTAGGCTGATTCTCTTCACTCAAGCGCATTCCTAAAGCTGAAGAACTTGAATATTTCAAGTAACTAGGAATGAACCTAATTTAGATTATTATTATTTTCGTGTAGGCGTTACCTTACTGTTGCCCAGTGCAACTCAGTAAGTCCAGAAGATACCACACTAGCTTCTTGTCTACACAGGCATTGTGTTTATTTGTGTGAAATGTCCAAGATTTATTCCCTGGGACTAATAGCTAATAAGTTATCAACCTCAAAATTCAATTACCTTGGCCAAAACCTAATCTAAAGGCTATACGATTTGGGTTATTACTTCCCAATCGTCTTAAACTCTGCAGAAATGAAAATTGCACTTCTAATCAGGTAAGTCAGCAATCTTGTGGATAGTCATTGATTTGATAACGCAAAAGTCCACCAAGTTCCCACGACTGCTCTACAAGCTTACGACTGATAAGGATTACTTACGGCAACTGGTAAGCTTATTATATTCTCAGCTCTTAATTACAATTATATTCAAAGAGTCATTGCATATAGTTCTTCATATCTCGATTAGAAATTACTCTTTCATAGCTCAAACTGTGACCGCAATTGTATAGGAAAGGCTTATGGTAAACAATTGATTTACAAAAAATAAAATCAATACAAAAGGTATTGTCTGTGCCTGGTTCCTATTCTGTGAGGAACTGCACCTTATCTGTCGTTGCTGAGTTTTCTAGTGTTGAGTGCACTTAGTGCTAGAGAGAATATTCAAGGATAACTAGCTTATTTAGAGGAAAGGCATGGGAAATTTAATTACACTTGTTAATGATTCTTGTGCCGGTTCTTTGCCACACTCGTGGTCACATAATTGTCTAGCCCTGATCACCATAAGTTTCTCCTGAATTAGTCTTAGGTTGTAGTATTGTAAGTAAAAGAAGGTGGAGGAACTTTGATCCACAAACTTAAATCATGTTTAACTGAAACTGGAGACTCCAATTAGCAGGTATAAGGCCAATTAATAAGGCAACTCCTTTTCCGTGTAAATATCTTGGGATAATAAAATACCATCCTCTTGAATCTTCATTTACATATCTAACAGAATTTGTGGCAACGGTCTGTCGGGTGATGTGGCTATTTGTTGAAGGAGGTGTTGTACTACAATGTTACATAAAAGGTAAAAAGGCAATGAAAATATTTCCCATTCATTTAAACAGAGGGAAAATGGATTCGCGTATTTGTAAGGAGACAGCTAAACTGGTGATTTCCATCCATTTGTCCATTAAAATAAATTGCATGCAAAATGAGATTGTGGATTGAGTCGAACGAATTTTATGGTTTACTCTGGGCGTTTCATATTCCTTTTTCGAATTCAAGTATAATTTCTTCACTGAAGGACTAGAGAGTCTGAACGATAAATAATCTCAGACACCAATTCCCAATCTGATAATGGAACAATGGTGATAAAAATTACTAATCGAGACAAGTCATTGGCAATACGAACTGCAGAGATGTTGAATAGAGAATGCAATTGCATTCACACTCCCACCTTATGAGAGTAGACGCACTTACAAGGGCGTTTTACTACTAGTCCCTAATGCTTATTGTGTTTACGGAAATCCTAGATATTGAATCGTATTATAAACTCAAGTGGTCCATACTTCCACATAGCTATGGATCATACTCATGTATGATCCCTAATAACCGCAAGTCATTTGTTATTATTATTGTTACGCACATTCATAGATACAGATTTAAAAATTTTCCATTACTCCGCATGACAATATTCAAAAAGACATTGTTCCCCACAGCATTGTGAGTGTTAAATATTTTGATGGGGTTACCACCATGTGACGCAATGTTGATTTGCGCGACAGGTGATTTCAATTTCGATCTCTATGAACAACCTACCAAGAATAACAACAACAAAACTGGCTCGCCACAGCCCACAGACAACAGAGGAGCCAAGCCCTTGTTCCGTCCTAGCTTTTAAGATTGAGATTGACAGAACGTTGTCATCCCAGTCTATGATTTACAAAAGGGATTTATGAAATGAAAACATAACAATGTTCAGCTTGTAAGGAAGAGGGAGAAAACTCTCCTTGAGAATTGAAATGAAATGGAAGGCTTTGTGGTTACCGTTTTGCTTGGATTGCCTTCCTCACTGTGGTCCGTGAAAAAAAACCGCATCATATAAGAACAATAATGGAATATGAGATCACCAAAGAAGAAAGTTTCAAACTATTCTCTAGAGATGTTTACATGCCTTTCTTATTTATTTGTATTCTTGATTTGTCAACTGTGTGATTATGTTTCAAGAGTTTTAAGATGTGCTTACTGTGGACGTATGTATTTCTAGCCTCTCGGTCGACTGATTAGGATTTCAGTGTACATCATGACACGTGCTTCATAATAGATTATGTAGTCAAGCTTGGTAAATTGAAATGAGTGGGTTGGCTTCATTGCTTTAATTCCGATGTTGATTTACAACTGAGTTGTGTCGAGTTGAATCATTAGGCTGACTGAATAAGCTCACGTCCGTCTTAGTTACACAAGATTAGTACTTGTTTGTACTAAACTGTCTGAGTATATTTTGAACTCTCTTGCTTAACATTTTAAAAATAATTTAGGATTTCATGGAATTTGAGACAGTTGCCGAGAGAATGGAAGCGTTCGAGAATTTAATTCATCAGAAACACTTAAACCACTCTAGTTCACTCTTCAAAACGTCTTAAATCTTTCATGCATAGCCAAGTAATTAATTTTGGTGAACTCATTACCAAATAATGAGACTGGCCTTCTGTATCAAACAGTCCCACTTCCAGAAATTAGCAAACGGTTGAATGATCTTTTGTAACTACGGAACTATTTGAAATACAGAACGAGGAAAAACCTCTGTGAAAAATCAACCTTAGACAGCGTCAAAATCTCGAGTATCTTTAAGCGTAGAGGCGTTTAGTAATTATTTACATTAATCCTTCCATCGTAAGGCTTGGATATAAACATAAAAGCTAAAATAAATACGGAAATCCATCAGATAAACATCAAATTCCCTAAAATCACTCCGAGATGTGCCCTTTAGCTTTAGCGCCTATCATTGAGGGTTAACCACTGCATCCTGGATTGCCAAAATCAGCATCTTTGACAGCCCATTATTTTTAAGTCCTTAGTGTTATGCTTAAAGTATAAATTAAATACGTGGTCAATGCAGGAACATAATTGTCATAATATCGTGATCAATAACTCATAAAACAGAAACCGCATACAATTGGGTTTTAAACATTAAAAAAGGCAATTAAACAACCTTCTCAATATAATATTATATAATTTATGCATAGATTCGAATTAAATAAGAGTCAAAATAATTCTAAAGAAAAACAAGTAGACTGCTAATGGCATGCTGGGAGAAGCGTAGTATATGGAAAAACTCTTTTATTTTCCTGCCATCTGGAAATTACTGTTTCCGTTCTACACGGTACGGTGATTGGTAATTTGGTATGCATGCATCAGCTTCTTTTGCTTTCAAAATTGATTCCATAAATTAACTTTCGATGAAACTTTGAATGAATGATGGTGGCAACTACATACATACATGCATACATTTTAAGTTGATCCCGCATCCATGATAACCATGATCCCCATAAATGAGCAATTACTAGATTTCACCTGTTATGTTCAGTAATACTCTATCGCGAATCCGTTCTAGGAGGATTGGAATTTTAATTGTAGCATTTCCAAAGGAGGTTCCCAGTTTTTAGTGCCCCAAGTTATTTCAGAAGAGGAGATTGAGAATGGAGAGTAGTACGTATATAAGGTAATAAGGAGATTAAGCTTATCATTAAATCATTATCATCCATCATCATGTAATAATACACCCTGGAGACACCCTGTACAACCTCAGCCTCACCTCGGGGACTCATCGTTTCCACAATTTTTATATGCTTAAATACATATGCTACCTATAATCTCTTTTGCTCTGTACCTTACTGGCATAGATCGTGTTATTATGATTCGGCAGGAGTTTATGGCTTGAAAAAGTGGGCTTAACAATAAGATTCTACTAGCCTGAATAGTAGGAACATTATGAGGGGAAGGTGGCAGAATGCAGATGAATGAATTTATTCGCCAACACGTAAATGGGCAAATCACTAAGCCCGTGTTTAATTCAAACAGAAAGGTAAGGAAGATCAGCATATTCAACTTTTTGGCTCTCACGTCTAGTTTAGCAGCGAGTAGGGCTCTCAAATCTCAATCCACGTTCCCAACACTTTTTAAAGTTAGCAAATGTTACTAGTTGCTATTGGACTGTTTGTGCAGAAAGTTACTTACCAGGTTCACGGCACACTCTATATCAAACTCATACCTCACAATTGTAGAATCCACAAAGAAATTCTCATTAGTTCAGTCTGGTCGTTGGGGTTAAATGGTGCTCAACCAAGGTTGAATTTAACTGTTCCTTACTGATATCAACTTGAATCTTTCTGCCTTCATTCTGGCAAACAATCCCTCTGTACAAATAATACATGCACGCGTTTTCATTCACTACTTTGCAGCAGTGGGATCAAGACTCGATACATGACGACTCCTCGCTATCCTTTTTTCTCTGTATCATCAACCGTCAGACTAGCTAAATATAAATAAAAGGAACTGACCCTAAGGAGAGATAGACTAAACATGACGGGTAAAATGTCCCTCGTAGTCCTGCGAAGCTGGTCCGACTGTCCTCCAAAAGTTCGAGCCATAGCCCCTCCGGACGATGACAGGTCTATTATAATTGAGCCTGATCATCATGGAAGATTCAATGAGATCTCACAGGATGACCCGAGATTCAATGTGAGAGAAAGGACGGGAAGTGCAGGGGCTGTGTTGAAGAGACACAAAAGTTCACGGGACGAGATTAAGGAGAAAGTGTCTCATGTTGGTGGTGTCCATGGTGGGATGGATTCCAATAATAAAGACCACCATCACCACAACAATGTGAAAAAAGCAAGTGAGAAAGTGATCCCACTCTTCATCCGAAGGAAGACTGGAGAGTTGGAGAGGGCCCTTGTTAGTCGACATAGTTATGCCGGTGCTTGTGATAGCAATTCCTTGGTCTCTCCGGGAGTGGTGAGTGAAATGGATTTCCTGGACGGCACTGGCAGTGGGGGAAAGTTCCCTCTCGTCGGCAGATCTATTTCAAGCCTCCATTTGTCCACTGGGAAAGTCTCTCCTATGGATGGGCTCACTATCCGCCCTGGATCTGCAGGTAGTCCAGGTAATATTGAATTAACTACGTAGTTGTTTCATTAGAAATCCTTGAGTTAATGTGACCTTCTTCGGTTCGTGTTTCGCTACCCAAATAAATCTATCGAATGCGGTCTACGCTCACTAATGACCTGAGAAATTCATGAAGGTTCCAGGATTCGGATTTACCTAATTATAAATTTACCAGGTCCGACGCAAACTACGCCAATCGATCCTAATGTTGGTCTTTATACCTTAGCATGAACATGTTTTCAAAATACCAGCAACTCCCACTAACCCAATGTTTTTCGTGTCAAAAATGCTGTCAGGAATTAAAAAAATTCTATCAGAGCATACCACAGTTGATGCAAATTTTAAAATGGCATCGTAAGTTGGTAACGGATGATTAGAGTTTCAACTCATATTGACTCATGATGGGGAAAGGGTGTAATTTACAAAAAGTACTGAAGACGTGACCACTTTTTCCTTCACCTTTTGTCAGACTCGAATAGTTTACAATTGTCTTTAGTCCAGATTCAAAACAGTTTAAATTCTTCAGTCACTCACGCATGAGAGGGAGAAGAATAAAAAACTTTTCTTTTTAGTCTCAACCTGCCAGCCATGTGTAACTGTATGTCATCTCAAACTTGTCAACATGTCGAGGAGAGATTCTCTGAGCTTTTGAGCTTCAAGTCTTTTTTTCAATTTCAGAAATCTATGTATCTTAATAGTTTATAGTGCTGTAGTTATATAGAAGCATGGAGGCTAATGTATATCATGATCGTGTATCAAATTAGATGAACATCTTTATTAAAAATATTACAATGCTCTAGCCAAGAAACTAGAACAATCCTGTGAGTAAAAACAATGTGTGACAATTTAAAATAATATGCTTGATCCTTACCTACATTGAGCTTGTCACTTGTCAACTACTTAGTGACAGACTAAACCTAATTTGTAGAGCAGTAGCCCAATTCATGTCTAATCTCCTTTGCGGTAGTCTAATTGCCTCTAAGGCCAAGGCGACAGAATCACATTAGAAATATTAAAAAACTTGGTTATGTGCGCCCTTGTTTCCCCCAGCGTTTACCGAAGGGCGAAATTGGTATTTTTGACATCAATTTTGACATTTTTATAACATTACAATCTCTTGTGTAAGGAACTCCTTTGTTTTGACATTCAAAGATAAAAATTATTGTCCCTTAATGCCATTAGAGATACAAAGTCAAACTTTGGCTGTTGTGAAGAATAAGAAAAAAATAGGATGGTTGAAACTGTACAAATGCTTAATGCCGAGTCTCTCTTAAGCCAATAATGACCCTTCACTATTACGTTCTAGATCATGAAGTTTCAAAGTGTTTTATTACTTGGGAGTAAACATTGGGAATCGTAAGGTATCTGGTCATAAGCTCGGCTGAAGAATAAGATTGTCTTGATGAGTAACATCATACTTGCTTGTAATTTATGTTTGGTCGAACTCTATATAAGATTATCATAAATTGTCGTAAAATGGTGTGGGTATTGATTTACAGAGCATGGTGATGGGTCATCCCTCGAGTACACACCCCCATCTTCTCCGGTGGCAGGGAGATACAGACACCTTGGACCGGAACTGGCAGCCACTATACCGAAACGGACTATCAAGTCCAGTTGGATCACTGGGATCAAATCAAGGTACACATTTGCTCAGTGCGGAGATCCTAATTCTAATCATGAGAATGGACATAGTTCACCGTAACCTCCTTATCTCACATCCCTACCAACAACAACTAACAACTCCTACTTCTCGTTTCAACTTATTCCTCAAGTAGTTAATCATTTCTATCATAACGTTACCATATTTATATGAAAATATATTAGAACTATATATTTATTGACACGGATGGGCTGGTGAGGGCATTTTGTTTGCTCTTCCCACTTTTTGCTGCCTTACATTTCCTCAACCGTGAATAAATACCGTAACTTTTCTCGCAATCCTCAAAGTATTTTTCCTATCTTCCGATTTATACTCTGCAACCCACACCTTCCAACATATCATTTTTCACCAATCAACTTCATAGCTTATTCATAACATTGAGAGCATTAAATTGTAGCTCTAGCTCAGTATCACATCATATCGTCATAAGGCGCATTTAGTATCGAATTACCAAGCTGATGTCGATCGTTGATGTTGAACTGGTGTGGATGACGGATACATTTCCTAGATCCCTTTACAACATGTATTTTTAGCTCATTTACAATATCTCTCCAACTGCCATTTCCTTTAGACTTTGCAAGTAGGAAGTGGATTTACAGAATTAGTCAGAATCTCAGACTACATTGTGTTTTGCTGATACATTCATAACTTTACATTTGTCGAAAATATATTACATTTTCATTAAGAGAGTAGACTATGGCCACTACGGGTCTATTGTTGAGAGTTTGTACGGCTACGCTGGGAAAAGACTGGAGAGCTTTCAGCTGTGTGTTGGCTTGAGGTTAAATTTAAAATATACTCGAATAATAATGAAATAATTTAGATTAGGATTAATGTTTGCTGCATCTGGTATTTAAACACAATCTAAGCATAACAGCCTTCAGCTTGTTCCATCGCACTGTTTTTCACATGATAATATAAACGACGACAGATTTTCCCAGGATTGTGTGGAAACATTTGTATTGTTCAAGGGGCTTCCTCTAATACATAACTTCTTAGAACAAAACAGTTCATTAAATTAACTACCACTTGCCATTTCAGCCTTTTATGAGATAGAGCAAATTGAACTTGTGAAGGTTGGCTCTTCGTCCTTGGCATTGCCATTAAAATAAAATTCTAAACTATCTCTCTCTTAGATTGAGAATTAGCAGAGTGAGTTTAATTCTAAATCAAGACGTGACCCCTGCATACACACCTTCGAGAAACTACGACCCATTTTAGATTCTTCAAACGTGAAAACATCAAAATTAAAATCTTTCCACATATTCGGTCACAATTCACACCTATTTCACGAGCATAGGTAAAATTTTGCAGAAATTATGGCAGAACAATCATGATACTGTTTTCCACGTCCTTGACTTTAACTACTTTTCAGAGTTCGGAAACGATACAAAAACTTCCTGTAGGGAATCAATTTTCTCTGCTTGACAGAAGTATAAAAACAGTTTGTATCCATTGGACTAAATCTTGCAATACTTACTATCGGAATTCCAGGTGCTTCCTATTCGAGTGAAATTACAGTAGGGATAGAATGTGGTAAACATAAAAATAGATGTGGACAGAGGCAATCGCCGTATTTTACACGCGCAATAACACAGATAAATCATCGTAACGACACACACAAGTCATGCTTACATTTCCTTGTGTGCAGCTTGGCTTATGGATGAAATTAATTTTAAATTCAGGCAAAAATTGAACATAATAGCTGCTTGTTTAGCCCTTAAGTTTATTAGTTATTTTTCATAGCTAAGAGGCGAACATTCGAATCGTCGTCTCGGATGCCTTCAAACATATAATTTGAAGGGAACAGAGTGACGTGAATAAATCAGTTTACCTAGTATCTTCTCTGAATTCAGGAATACATGGCATGCATTACTTCTGATTGTTGATCCTAAAGGATTATATGATGCATGTTTTTTATAGATATTTTAACTCAATTATCTTACTTTCTTCTAATTAGACGCAAATACCCAAAAAATTACCGTGGCCCTCCAAGAGATTACATTGGAAGTGTGATTAGGAAGATTAGTAAAGGAAATTGTTGAATTGGCGAGTTTTGAATGTTCCTAACGTGTACATGTAATGCAAATATATTTATATCAATCTAGTGATATGCATGTAATACAAAGTAAAACTTCAATTTCAGGATAAGCGTGACTTGCAGGAAGGGTTGATTACAAGATTTCTCTCGTAAAACTTTTTTTTAAATACATTTGTGAACGTGTTGACAGACCGTATTGAGTTTTACTTTCATATACTAGATAAATCATCTTAATTTTGAGTTGCATGCATGTGAAAAATTGTGTATATCAAAATGCATATCTTCAATTATTTTCACCACAGGCAACAGGCAGACAAGTGCACAAATGACATTCTTAAGGCTCCTATTGATTCTAAATTGTAGTGCAAGTGATTATCACCTCCAAGTTATTCATTTGAAATAAATTACACTTGCTGACCAATAGTTAGGGTGTCATTAAATTTCTATTTACGGCTCAGCATGTCTTGAGCAGTGACCAGTCAGCCGTGGTCACTGGTTTGACAGTGGTCAGCGGAATTGCAATCAACGAATAGGATTACAAATGTGTGAGATTCATATGCAAATTGAAAATCTATTAAAATTCGAGTCTATTTGTTTATTTCAAGGGAAACAAAATTAATTAGAATCCAGCCATCTTCAATATTTACTTCTCTATAATTCTTTTCCTTCATTTTTTCTTGTATTAACAACAGGTATAATGCATTATATTTTCTGCTCGTTATTCCAGTTACGAAATGATCTGAAAATCTTAGGAGTTTTTACCGGTTCTAAATTCGTTCCATCAATTATGTCTGAAATTTTCGCCTAGCCTTTCCAAGGTGTGTGTAAATTGCTTCGGTGAGAATCAGAATTTCAAACAAACTAAACCCGTTGTGTATGAATTTAAATTTTACGAATCTACGGTACCATATATCTTAGGTTTTCCCCATGTTTATTCAAGCAATAAATGAGGATGCGCAATATGATATGCAGATAATTTAGACTTATGATTTGAAAGCCAGAGGTTCCCAGGCCATGTAAATGACCAAGATGTTCAAATGTGGAATAATTTGATTTAAATTTGTGAAGAATGATAGACACACAGTTCACACTTGGCAGTGTTGAGGTGGAAACCCATATCGATACAGTTTTTAAAGGAAATGAGTACAAAAAAATTAAAGCATGAGCCGAGGCAAGTGCCATCACGATCTCCATAGACTTAACCATCCAATAGCTTCCTATATATTATAAACTATCCTATTTCTTGTATTTTTTGCTACCACCCTCACCACCGCTAGTTACTACTTACTTCCACAATCCATCTGCTATTGAGAAGTGTAACAGATGATGAGAACTATAAAGGAAGATGATGATGATGATTTTTTATAAGTTAAGTACAGGACGGATTGGCTCGTTCTCTCTTTTGTATGTCACACAGGTGGATGAAAAGTACCACCCATCCTGAGTCTGGTCGTAGCACTTTGAAATCCTACAGTTCAAGTCCGAGTCTTGCCACAGCCATCTCATCAGTCCTCAAGGAAGGTGATGAAGAGCTTCTCGACCTCCAACACCCTTCATCCCCATTCTTCAACCCTTTGTACAAGTTCAACCATTCAAATCTTCAACAATCCCCTCAAAATAATCACCCCATCCACAGCAGCCCTAATAGCTTTAAAAGTATCAAGGGTACAAGTCACACGTCTACGGGGAGTAGTAGCGGCATCGCCCTCAGTGCCGATGATGACAGCCAGAGTGAACGAAGCCGGAGTAGTCTAAGCAATCCCATAAGTAACTATTCTCCATCACCCCCACCGCCCTCGAATACGGGGATTCTGAGGCAGCAGATCGTTTATAGCAGTTCACGGCCCAATGCCCTTCAGAAATACAATTCATTAACAGACTTCAGCGAAGAAGACTTGTACAGTGGAGGGAGCAGTAGCAGTCAAAATATCCAAAGTCTAAGCCCTTATGGCCTCAATTCTTCGGACTTGCAATCCCATTTAGGCTACCCATCTCCACCACCTCCTTCGGATGTTGTTTTGGTGGAAGTGATACGTAAACAAGAGGGTGCCACGAAGAACAAAGACAATAGCAGAGTAGCAAGCGAGCAGAGACATTCGGTAGGGGAGCTTGAGCCTGTAATATGCAACAAGTTTGCTGGAGTCAAGGTGGAAGGAAGTCCAGGAAAGGTGGCAAGAATTAAAGAGAGTATCAAGAAATTCGGTCGATTTGGACGGAATCATTCAGAGAAAATTTTAAGATTTCAGTCCTCTGAAGATTTTCTCAATTCTCAAAAAGATACGGAGATTCGCCTGAGTTACGAATCAGACGGAATACAAGAAGTAAATCAGGAAGAGTCAGAGATTCCGCATGAAAATAAGGAAAGGCCAAAACCCGCTGTGAGAAGATCCATAACCCTAGACCAAACAATCTCAACACCCGTCAATGGAACCCAACCTGAATCTTATGAAATTCAAAGGAATCAATCAAACCTAGAAACCTCTGGAGTGGGCATAGACGATTGCGACAAATCTCATTCAACTGGATCTGATCAAAATACCAAGTGGAAAAGTGACGCTGCTCGAATCCCTCAAAACAACCCATCACACTCGCCCACAAGCTCGTCAATACCAAAAAACGAGACCGTAGTGGTAGATAAAGCGGAACCTAAATTAAATGTAAAAACCGAACCATCCAAAACCCTGAACATTCTTGAAGAAGACAACGAAAATGAATCCCCGGCCTCAATCATTGGAGACCAGGACAGATCAATGTCATCGCATATCCAGCCGGTTCCCACCATTGACATTCCATCTGGCCTAGAAGTCTCTAACAGTCCCTTAATACCAAGTTCAAGCCCCTTAAACGCAGTGATCCCTAAAAAGGAAGAGGCTACTGAAGTAACCCCGAAGATTCCCAGTAAAAATACGAGCGTAGGAGTAGAGCTCAATAAAGCTGATGATGCGGGAAATGTGACGGGTGAGACTGACGAACAAGTTGTTGAGGAGGGTTGTGTTGTATTAAGTGCCGAACAAGACAAGCCGTCACCCCAGAAAGAGTTGCAAATGTTGCGAAAAGTGGGTGGACCCCCTTCGCATAAAATAATGAATAAAATCCACGGGAGCTCGTATGGAAGTGTCAACGGCCAAGGGAACCACTCGCTTGGAGTTTACAATGGAAATGTGAACGCTTCACAAACCAATGACTTCTCCTCATTCCCGCCTGACACCGAGGATGACGAGGACCACGAAATCTATAAGAGCAACGGGATTGGACACGGGAACTATTCTCGAAGGCGCTCTAATAATAATGGTAAGGAGAATTTTAATCTACCATTTAAGTATCGTGAGAATTGCTTAATTTTAATTATTTTTATGCAAAAAAAATCCGGTAATTTCCATCCCCATCGCTTTTTGCATAGATTCAAAAAACTATTCTTAATTCAGTTTTTAACACACTCCATATTTTTAATAGGTTCCTTATGGTTAATTGTAAACCTAGGAGAGTTTTAATTTAATTTAGAATCAAATTAACTCACATGACAAGTTGTATTTAAGAGTTCGTATGAAAGACGCATCATGGTCTGATGGGTAGCCTAAATTTTATCTTTTCATACTTGATTCTAATTTTCTCCCTTGCGAGTCCATTTTTTAAATAGATATTCCTATTAGTTCTTAAAGACTCATCAAGTATGACACGAAATGAACGACGAAAGACTGGCTTTCATCCGTTTGTTATTAAGTGTCATCCTCTCTTTAACTTAAGAAGGAGCGTAAAGCGTTGTTACATTTGCATCTACTTTTATTTTGAAAAGCTAGCAGAACCTTGCTCGCCCTAAGGATAAGAAGCTCTGAAATAAAAATGAACAGATTTTAAGTTCGTGTTCAAGTACGGCTATGTAGTTTTTTATTGTAATTCCATCTCTTAACTTTTCTAGTCATTGTTCCTTGAAATCACTTGCTGGACAATGGGACATCGGACGTAAATTCTTTAATTATAATTTCATAACCAGTAAAACTGTTACAAAGGGCTGCCTAGTTTTCCCTAGGTATTTTCAAAGTGTTATCAATGATGGCATGTGTGGAGTTTTGGACTCAAAAAATTATATTCCAGTTAAACAGGGTAGACAGGCGAGACTCCATAAAGTTTTATTATATTAGTCCGCCTTGAAACTGGATGAATGTACAAAAAAAATTAAATGAGTTTCAACAATAAACACAGTCAGCATTGAAGATTTTGTTCATTTTAATATTAGTCTGTTTATGCGTCCAACTTTAGCTGTAAAATACCCTCGGGGAAAGATACTCCGGATGTCTTGAAGCATGAAATCAGAACGATAGGACAGGAAATGCAGTCAGCAGTCCGTCTTCTACTTTTTTTTTGTTTTACAAACCTGTAGCTCTCTTCAATTAGGTTTGCTTTGGCCTTCAGAAATATTTTTTATTAAAATCTAGGAATACTAACAAACATAACCTTAAAATTTAGTACATACTCATTGCACACACCCACAACACACCTGTCATTTTGTATTAATCAAAAGGTGAAATCTTGATAGGGAAATTTCATGCTGGATCTAAGGATTTGATGCACATATAGTGACTAAATATGAGCAAACTTTCATGGATTTTCTTGAATTCAATCGATATATTATAGACACACTGAACTATAGTGTTATGCCTAAATTTTAATTAGTTAATGTGCCGAATCATGATTTAAATGCATGAGTTAAACAAATGAGATCCGTAGTAATTTGTGAAATTCCAACACTTTCATAATTAAATTACAGATCCGAACCGCACAAGGAATATACTTTAGTAGCTTTTCAAATTATAATCCCCAAGTAGTTATGCACGGTTGAGATGTAATTAAAATTACTTGCCTAATTTATAAAAATCTTCATATCTCTCCTTAAATCTAATCATAGAGTTAGAAGGGAGAAAGAGTTTTGCATTTTTATGGGTAAAAAAAGTATCTAATATCCGTACGAGCCTATATTATTATATCCTCATTAGCAAAGGTGATTTACAATTTGCTTCTCAGTCTCGGATCAATCAACTTAATAACCAAACCAGTATTTACACGCTCCACCGTTTCTCTTCAAATTATTATCAGCCGATATGTAAACAAAACCTCTTTTGCTCAAAACCCCATAACATCTCAAATACAAAGGGAAATGAATCCAATCTATGCTAAATCCCACTCGAGTTTTGTGACCAACTATTTAAGGGAACGATCTTGGGTGGTTTTAGAAACGATAATCATGAACTTGGGGAACTACCCCTGTCATTAAATTAATTAAATATCATGTGAGGCTGGGAATCATACCTGAAGCAATGACACTGATTAGATATTTCAGCTAATCTAATACTAATGGTTCTTCTAACCCCGATTTTCCTTCCCTATGATGTTGAATGCGTGGATTTTTGCAAAGAATATTTGCATAAAATTACGGAGCCTTTGTCTCAAAAGGGAAATTTTTTAAAGAATAAAAGGAAATGAAATTAGCTTATTAATGCAGAGACCCTTTGTATACCAGGTAAAATGGTTGACACGGTTATCCATATTTAAATTTAACGTTACCGAGGCCGTCTTCAATTAAGTTTCAGCGCTCCTATTTCCCCCTTTGACGACAATCTCTGTATACCTTAAAACATGTTTTTTTGGCTTTTGAAACTTTCGAAGGAGTGGCATCCGTCCAAGTCCCAGTTCAGGCCATAAATCGCAACGTAGTCGGATATGGAGGGAGCACAAACGGGAGCCGAAGCAGTAGCAGCAACAATAACACATCCTGCCATTATGCCAACAGTATTGAAGATGACATGGGGTCAGGGGCTTCTTCAGAGTCCAGGTCAGACTCAGACTGGTAAGTTTTTCATGTTCACGGTAGAAAATTGAAAAAAAAGCCGGCCCGAACCGTTTATGGATGTTGTAACCATCTTCTCATTCTCATGAGCTTGAAACGATGTTCTACCATTTAGGGATTAGAAAAGCTTGTTTATATAAGATTTATAGTGTAGTTAGTTGTTGAAAAAAATTAGAAATTGCAGAACCGTTGTTTTTCTCTATTAGTTTACATGAAAGACTCAAGTTAATTTGTTATATTTGTTTGTTGATGATGTCTATTGAGATACATTGAGGTTGGTTGATAGTGTCTCTGTCTACTGAGGTTTGTTGATCATATCTATTGAGGTTGTGATGATAGCTGTAAAATACAATGTTGATACCAGGCAACGGTCATCCACACGGGCTTCATTCCGCGGCTTTTGCGAAGGTCTACTCCAAGATGAGAAGATCACAATCCATGTTCCTGAGGTTGTGGAGGCAAGTATCAGTTTTGATAATGAGGACAGCAGCAGTCTTGACCCTGATGAAGAAAGAGAAAATTCTGTCGAGTACATCTCCATCGCTGATGTCAAGGTGGGGAGGGAGCTAAATTTATTATTTTTTAAATAAAACAGTCTAGTACAAAGTACACTACATTAGCCATAATATATTCATTCAAATAAATAGACGAAACCGTCTCCCAGGTTGAATAGCAATTTTTTAAAGCGATGAACTCATCTCAAAATCTCAACACTCTGTACTGAATAATAAAATAGATAGAAGCTAATTCAAAGCAATTTAGCTTCTTTTTATGCCGTAGTATAAAATAAATTATGGCTATTTCTGTCCCGAAAGTAAATTGCAAATCCACCACCACTTTTGTCCCATGGAACTTGTTCCTTAGTGTCCTTCTCTCTCTCATTTCCTGGCTTCGCTTCGTTTATCTTGGCTCCTCTTACCTGTCGAATTTGTTAACAGATGTTGACGTAAGACTCGGATTTTTTCCCACTATTCCATTCTAAACTTTAAGTATATAGAAGTTTAGAATTTTATGAGTAGTTCTATACGAGTTTCAATCAAATGGATAGGATGTGACAGTCATCAAAGAGTTACATTATGTTATTACGTGTCTCTACTCTGAATGCTAATCGTTTTTAAACTTGCTTGAAGAAGATTGAGTGAGTTGAATTTTTATTTAGTATTGACGTAATCGTGTGAGTACACTAAATTCGTACGTGGATCGAATCAAGTCTTGGGGTTCTTAAATTAGAAATTCTAAAAAGGGGATAATTTATTGACAGGTGAATCATAAAAGGAAACCAGATAGGTCTGCCGATTTTAGAGGTTTTGGAGATGTGGATTCTCTGCCGAGTTGTGTGATTTCTTTGGATATTGGAAGCAGAGGAAGTGGATATTCCTACTGGATCAAGGAGGAGTCAGATTGCGTTCGAATAGGAAATGTTGACATGGGTATATGACTTTAATTGGCTTTTGGTTTCCATGCATCAAAATTATCATGTTGCAGGATTTGATATCTTCATATCTAATACAAGTCAAATAGATTTTTGATTAATATCGTATGATGCTGCTATCACACATGCTGACACATGGAACAAGCTCAAGCTATAGATCTGAATCAAGCGAAATCGAATCTCATTACGATTTCCAATTTCCATGTCGCCGCTAGGCCAATGTACTTTTTCTCATTAAATCGAAAGCTATATATATTTGTTTGATGTCTAGGCTCTACTTGTCCCAAGTCCCATAAAGCCCCCTCATGGATCAGCGTAGATGACCTCTACTTAGACCTTGAAGACGACGAAGACAATACGAGCGTTGCAACAAGTCCCGGATTCGGTTACCAAGCCCTTGATAAGTTCCTCACTAGCGACACTCAGTCCCAAATATTATGGAAGTGGCGAGAGAGCTTCAACGAAGGAGCTACATTTCCATATACACTTCAGTCCAAACCGAGTGATGATGAGTTGATGCTGACGATGAAGTCTGCCATAAGACATTATGCCAGATTAGCTCAGGAGCAGGTGGATCTCAAATGTAAAGGTAGGGCCGGCTTAATTGCCAGATTTAATGAATAATGTAAGGACAGGAAGTTCAATTGTCAATCGTAAATTTAGCATTAGAAAGGATTAGAAATTGTAATGCTTGGTTAATTTCCATGGTAGGAGGTCCTATGGGTCCAACCGTCATCTTGGTGGCCATCCCCTCTAACTTTGATCCCAGAGCTAGGCAACTTGTCCGTGATGCTGCATTTGGGGTGAGTTTAATTCGAATTTTAATCAAACTGAATGATTCAACGTACCATAGTCGAGATGTAATAAATGTTTTCATAACATCCTATGGATTATTTCTTTTTTATTGCTTATAATTTCTTGACAAATAATTCATATGCAAAGAAAGGCAAGACTTGAGCCTTTAACTAAATTCATTCCACCAACAATAAGAAGGATACCTATAACGATTCCAACTCACCTTTTCTTACGTATAATCCGTGGCTATAAATATTTATTAATGTGCTTCTGATGATATATAAGTATATTGAGATGATTCTTGATTTAATATGTGACTCATGCTAAGTACTGTTGGTTACAATGTAGAGTGGATTAGTGACCCAGAAAGATGGATTCGCCCTTATTGAAGACCCATGTGCTGCTGGGATTTATGCTTATCATACTGTAAAGTCCAAGATCCCTAAATCGAGCAATGATGGTACGTTTAGGTTGAATCTGCATTGCAAATTCGAACATAAGATCGTTTGATGATAATTAATCCCGAGTTTCACGTGATTCATTTGGGAATAATTTGTATAATTTTTTGAATGCAGGGACGTGCTATCTTTCTGTCGACATTGGAGGAGCCTACATACACTCCAGTGGATATGAAATCTTAGAAGGGAAAGTGCATCTGATTTTGACTCCCAAGAGCGAATCCCTAGTGGACAGTATGACCTTCTGTTTTAATATGTTAATGATTTTATTGCATGGAAGTTTTCATTGATTTAAAAAAATATTGATGAACTGGATTATTTGTATTCAAAGGTCCAGAATGCTTATTTGAGTTGGAGTTATCAGCTGTATTTACACCTTCGTTCATCTTCAATTACCAAAACAAGTATAAGGCCGGATGGCTGAAGCTAATGACTGAATTCGAGAGATCGAAGAACATGTATGATCCGTTGCAAAGGGGAAACTATTATGTATTTGTCCCTTCCAGTTTTGTGGATCACTTCAGGAGATTTACGAGCATGGAGGTACATAACACAATAATAGTTAAATTGAAACATTTGAGAGAATTGAAATCCAGTTCAAAGTGTTAAATATTCTCGTATATTTTTAATTACTCTTATAGTTGGAAGACGCACTGGAGTCCTCCGACATCTTATGGAGTAAAGTGGGTGCATTGGGAATCCCATACTGGAAGATGCAGAGATTCATTCAACCTTTGATGGACTTTATAAAAGATAAAATAATTTGTTTAGTAAAGCAGCACAATTATGAGTACTTGGTTTTAACGGGGGGACGGGCGGGTTTGCGGTTCCTGGTTGATTACATTAAAACTGCCGTTCGAGACTTCTCCGTTCAAGTTATTGTACCCAAAGTACGTCCAACTTGTATCAATTCATGCTTTCTCCAATTAATTGTATGTGTACTAATTTACTGCTATAATTTCAGGAATATAATGCAGCAGTTCTGCAAGGATCTACAATCTCTTTAACAAATCTTGCCCCAAGACTGATAATAAAATGTCCGTTTAGTATTGGAGTGGGAGTAATGACTCCATTTATCGAAGATCAGCACCCCGAAGGTAAACAGATAGATTTCATCCCTAAAAATTGCAATACCCCCAATATTCTCCCTTCATTCTCACATTCTTTTGTGCAATCTTGAACATTAAACACTCCGTTATTCTATCAATCCTCTATCACGTACCTAAATGTACGGCCACGATAAAAAAACGGGACTGTAATATCAGAATAAAAAATGGAGCTGTTTTTTATATCTCCTTGCAGAAAAACGAGTATTACGAGATGGGAAATCGTGGTGTGCAGATGTGTGGGACTCGTTAATCAAAGTTGGACAAGATTTGGAGTTGAATAGGGTCATCCTCACGAGATCTTATGTTGGAGCTCAACCTGGCCAAAGCTTACTTATCCTCCCATTGTTTAAATGCCCTGATGAGCCGAAGGTTTCTAAATTAGTCTACTTTACATCCATTGCAGATTCCTTAAAAATGCTTAACGGAATCAATTTAAATTTTCAGTTTGTAACCCAATCGTCCGTGGAGAAGTGTTGTGAATTCAAGTTCAACTCGGGTCAAAGGGCATGGCAGGAGGTTGAGTTGGTCATTAAATGCCGTCCGAGTGAACTCCTCATCACCGCATTGGATGGTGGAGTGATGAAAAATGTCGTTGTGGTTGATTTCTCATACTGACCGTCGAGAGATCACTTTCAAGTTGCCAGTACCTTGAGAAAGCCAAAACTATTTGCTTTTTCCCTTTACAGCCTCCGTTTCGAAAATATTTTTCTCATAAAATGCCGTTACCCGTAATTTACCAACTTGGTTTCTCTAATATTAAACTTAATCAAGATAAGACTTGTAACGTTGTAACCCTTGGCTTTGGCTCTTTATTGTACTTTTCGTTATGTAGTTTAGTTATGCATTTGTAGAAGTATGAATTCTCAAGACTCAAGCTTATTACCTCCTCTTAGTTGTTACTACCCCATCCTTTTGAACTTTATGCGAGTATTTCTTCATCCCATCGAGTTAGCTAATAGATAATACAAACGCATTTGCCATTTACAATTACACATTCCAATATCTAAATAGCTAAATTTTAAATCCGTTGCTACACCACGGGACCAACCCATCGTCGCTGTAGGTTCCACTTCTAGGCGTTAATAAAGCATGTGAAATAAATGTTATTAAATTTGCCATAAAATAGCAATATAAAAACAAAATAGTTTGTAACTAGCAAGTTATTACTTCCTTGTATGTATAAACCTCCATGTTATACAGGGTGTCCCAGGCCATTGTTCGAGTCTTTAAAAATCGATATTTCCAAAACTAATCGAGCGATTTTGATT
>JAQFYM010002910.1:0-20893 GCA_034694785.1 Agrenia bidenticulata | reverse complement strand
CGGGTTTGTTTGAAGGGAGTTATCGTGTTATCGGACGGACAGACGGACGGACAATGGCATCCCCATAATCCCTTATTATAACGAACGGGCTAAAAATAGGCTCATAAAACCAAAAACTCTTATTGTGGACTTTCGTTCATTCATTATGTATGCATTTGTGGTCAAATTTAAATTTAGTTTTTACCAAAAAGAGGGTTCGATTCTAAGAAGACGGATGCCACTGGCTTTACATAAAAAATACAATTGCAAAGAACAATACCGACACATACGAAGGTAAACTCGCCTTGTTGAAAGTAATCAAAATCTTGTAAGAATAAGTTAAAAACTGCAATGCTCTACTACCTGCGCTTTTTTGCTGGGTTTACTTTACCCTTTCAGATGGAACGAGTTCAACTTTTTTTTTTAACATGTGAAAAATACATGGTTGTGTCTTTTTCAAGTTGAAGCAGGTTTAAAGCATCAAGCCTCTCCTTTAGTGTTTTTTTAAAACAATTCCTTATTCCTTACCTTGCATACTTAAGAAGGTGGCTATTTCTCAAGCGTAAAAAACAACTGCAGTCCCTAGATTACACAACATTTTATTTAAGTATAAGCCAGGCTGGGTTGCCATCCATTTCCCATAAATTCCAGTGCACGATACACTCAAATTTATTTTAGAGTTATTTTAAAGTTTTTTGGGATAGTCCATTAGACCCCGTTCGAAAATGTCAATACCGTTTGCAAACCTTGATCTCGTTTTTCAAAGGGCTAGGAATGGAGGGGTTCAAAAAGTCTTTCGACATTTAAGCCAGACGACCAATTGTGAAATGAAATTTTCCATATTCGTCCCAGACCAGAATTCATACGATGAAAAGTTCCACGTACTATTTTTCTTGCCTGGAGCAGAGTGCAATGAGCAACATTTTCTGAACAGGACGGAGTTCCATGATCATGCCTCGGAGTTTCGGTTCATCGTTGTCTGCCCAGATACAAGTCCTCGTAAGACTGTCGAAATAGGTTTAATTTAGTACATTTATAAGTGAATTCCAATAATTAATGTAAAATATTCCTGTTTCATTTAATAACTAGGTGTGGACGTTCCTGGAGATAGTGATGACAGACTCGTGGGGAAGTCTGCAAGTTGGTACATTGATGCAACCGAAGAGCCCTTCGCAAAATATTACCAGATGTACTCTTATGTTTCAAAGGAACTGCATGACATAGTTCTCAAGCATTTCCCAGCTATACCCAAATTCGGTATCTGTGGCCATAGGTAAGAAGATTTATAGTTTGGTCGAAAAGAAGTATATATTTAATTTGAAATAAATTCATTGTAATCATCGTAGTATGGGAGGATCTGGAGCAATCTGTATTGGCTTAAGAAATCCGGACAAGTTCAGTTCGATTTCTCTGTTCGCCTCAAACTGCAATCCCATTTCATGGGGACATGACATCGTTTTTAAGACCCTTCTAGGCAGTGACGAGAAAACGTGGAAACTTTACGACGGAACTGAAGTTGTGAAAAGCTATGACGGGCCACGAAGAGAAATACTACTTGATCAGGTCGACTACCAAGAATGATAGAGTTTTAAAGATAATAATCTATGAACATTAGTTTTTGAAACTTTTTTTGAAATTGCAGGGCTCGGAGGATGAATACATAAAAACACTGAACCCAGAGAGACTGGTGGCTGCAGTTGCAGGAAATCCGAGAGGGGACAAGGCAGTGACTGTTAAACTTCGGATGCATCAAGGCTTGGACCATTCCTTTAGTTTTGTGAAAAGGTTTTGGAAAGATCACTTTGATCATCACTCAAGGTACCTTTTTCTTGCTTCTCAAGGAGTTTAAAAAGTAGTACGTTATAATTTCCAATCAAGAAAGATTATCAAACTGGCCAATTGATACAAAAACGAATTCCAAAATTGAAATTTTTAACTCGTTTGTAAGAAAATTTCTAATCTTAATTTCTATAGCATATGCCTTTTTAGTTTTTCTATTCTGGTACCATGTATTTAATACCTACTTTGTTTGTATTACGTTACGAGTAAACAAAATTCTATGCACTATTCTGAAAATCATATGGTGCTTATAACTTTCCGATGGAGATTTAACATATATATTTGTACGTAAAAGTTACAAACATCTACGGATATCATTTTAAGTTACACTATTCGTCTCCCCATCAAACATTCATAAACAAATAAGCTACAGCTAATATATAATTTAATTACATCAAAATGAAATCATTCCGTCTATTATCAGTCTAAAATCTAAACCGAGGTAACTATTTCTGAAAAATAACTTACGGTACAATTATTTGGGATTAACTCCGTAACCCGGATGCAATCAAAAGGGAAACCGGTGATGAAATAACTCAATCGATACAAAATAAAATTTATGAATAACACAATCCATGTCTGCTTCTCGAATCGTTATTTACAGGAAAAAACGTAGAAAAAATCTTTGTGTTTAAACTAGAGTACCTAAAAACCGATTACGTATTCGGAGGAAGTACAGCTTGGTTGATATTCCATTACACAAAAATTACCCTGATCGGGATCCCTTCAATTAGTTCTCTAATATTCTTGTGTAATTTTATGTCTTCCAATTAATCTGCGACATCCGGATTTGACTGGCCTATTTCGAGGAAGTTTGCGTAAATCTCCCTGGTGCATGTGCCTTGAGGGTTGAAACCGAATTTGTGGTAACTTCCATCTCCACAGACCACTAATAAATAAATAGGCACATAATTAAATAATATATCCTCAAGAAATTACACGAAATAATTCTGCGAAGCCTGCACATTGACTTCAGACTTCACCACAAAAATGTTCAAAAAATTCCGATAGTAATTCGTGATTATTTACCAACTACCGAATGAGGGTCTGAGTTTCCAAAGGCACAGAGACAAGGTGCATTTCCAGCAACCTGAAATCTTGTAAAACTCCATTTAGAGCTGAAGTATTTTGGGAGGAATGATGCGGAAGCGAGCCTAACGAAAAGTATAAAAAAAGGTTCAAGATTATTTCTATTTGTCAATATTTATATATTTATAATAAATAAGATTATCAGAGCAAACTGTTTGATAGCTGATGATTTTGTACAAAATAACAAAATATCTTACGAGGATTGTTTGTTTTTCTTGTGATCATCAACTGCAAAAATGTGGATGGTTCCATGATCTGAGGATACGCAAAGTAGGGATGAGTCATGATTAAAGTTGATGCAATAAATCAGGGCCGCATGGGCTCCTCGCCGCAGCTCATTCACCATTGTACCATGCAAGGTTTCAAATATTCGTATAAGCGTCCCCTTTTCAGATGCTGTCGCTAACAAGGAACCCTAATAGAGTAGACACATGTTTATTATAATGCATTATTTTGTAAGACCGTCAATTAGAGACAAAAAGCAAGGTAACCTGTAAGTTCATGGATATACATGAAAGAGAAGTCTCATGAGCGGTCACGTTCACGGATCCTTTTTCGGTATTGCCCAGATCTACAATCTCAACTTGACCGTGGCTCTGTCCCGGAAAAGCAAGTAATGAATTCGTTGATGAGGGACAAAGGACGCACAAACCTATAAATAAACAACATATTGTTCACACTTGCTTGAAATTTGGAATTTAAATTATTTAAAAATAAACTGCAGGCAACCCTAAATAGTAATCAGAACCAGGTCCTTCACAAAATCACAAGTCAACAACATTGCGCCACAGTCTGCAGTCGTCTTTAAAATTGAAATTTAACTGGCTCGCTAGTTTACTCAAAAGTCCATGCCACTGTCAAATCTTTCTTTGGCTCCTGGCCAGTATTTCTGACTCCTATAGTGACGCTATTAGTCCATCGATCTAATTATGGGACAAGCAAGTTCTTACAAAATGCAAACTTATTTGCAAACAACGCGTATATAAAATTGGCTAACTAACAGTCTAGAAACCTTTAAGTATGCAAGTAAAGTATAAGCAAAACGTCAGATTAAGATAGTTGATTCTGGATTAGGGTTCTACTAAAAGTAAACAGATGATAGTTCTTATTAGTCTTATTACGCAGCGACCTAAATTAAATAACTCTTTGCTAATTGAATAAGTTCATAAGAAGCGCATTTTAAAAACTACATCGCTAGAAGCTATTCTAGACCATGAATGAAATTTTTGAACCCCTAGAAATTGGTAATGAAACTTGAAATAGATTTAAAAATACTGGGTTGTCATAAACATATTCTAAGCTATTACCTACCTCTAGGGTTAGGACAGGTTTCAAAAACATGCAACTGCTGCGGAGTCTGGGTAAAAGTGTAGACTTTCACCATCGTCTCTAAAGCTACAACAATCCGATCCCTCCGTAATTTGACGGATCGAACAGGACCGGAAAACTCCATTTCTATCACCACACGCTTCTTGAGGTCATCCCATATCATTACTAGAAAATAATGTCAATCCAAGTTAGTCAAGATTATTATTTTTTAAATATATGTAAAGTTGAGCATTACAAGTACCTTTGTTCAATGGATATTTAGGACGACTTCCACCTCCAACTAATGCGAGATAATTACACCGAAAGAGCATTTCCACCCTGCCAAGTCCTCCATCGTTAAAGTCATGTCTCTCCTTCTCTTTTAAAGGGTCACAGTTAAAAACTCTGAAGCCGGTCTCAGTCCCGCAAGCAAAGCATCCTATAACAATCAAATAAGATTCCAAGCTGTAATTAACATTCGTAATTTAATTTAATTTAATTTTAATTTAATTCGTAATTCCTAGATTTAATATAGCAAAAGATCCTCCAATTACCTTGATCCTGATTAAACCCTACGTATAGCAATCCGTTACTGTAATTAAAAGTAATAAAAAAATCATATTCTATATTCGTTAAGACAAAAGATTCAAATTTTGTAAATTAAATCGATTGAATTGATACTTTTAGTTTATGGCAGAGTAATAAGAACTACAATAAAATCTTAAGAACTTCTTTATCAATTAAATAACATTACAATTATAATCTCTTGACAACTTGACACTTACCGAAACGGATTGTTCTCAGCAATTTCCATTTTCATTTGAGTTTATGTTACTGTTTACTGTTTTCCTATTTATTCAAGTAATTGATTTGTCAATCCTCCGGGTGAAGGGTACAACTGGTCCTTATTCCACTTTGAATTCCCAAACTGTCAATTTATTAATATTGATGAACAAATTTTTTTTTTAAACAGCAATATCTTATCAAATTAATCAATTATACGTCCATTTTGCTAGTCCAGTCTCGTTAGCTAACTTTCAAAATAAACTTAGATTAAAACAAAATATAAACGATTTTCAAACTACGAAAAATTGTTCCTACATCTAAATCTATTTTATTGTATCTTGAAAAGTTCAAAGAGTTTTAGTTTGTACCTTTGCAGTATCTTTTATTTATCCTGTTGCTGGTTGAATTTAATCTCCTCACAATTTAGCAACCATGTAAACTATTAAAACAGACCTGTCAAAATGTCAGTGTCAAGTCACAAGTCTCAAGAAAGTCCAATATCTTGTTCACACTATCACAGTCGCAGCTTTTCATATTATTATTATACTTCCTAGCCCTAAGCTGTAAATTAAAAAAAAAAAGGTTACAACTTGCAGCTGACTGTCCTAAAAAAAATCTATCAAATAATAATTGAGATCCTTTTGGCTAATGACTAGTCGTAGCAGTCAATAAAGTAAACTCAATAAAACCTCAAGTCCTCCTCATTGATGATGTGACATGAACTGCCATGCTTCAATTTACTTTAGTAGGTGTTCAATTAAGTTGTGTGCTTAATCCTTCGTCACTGGTCATAAATCCTTATCTTCAATCCAATGCCACTCAATATTTATTGGCAGTGAACTAATGAAATTATATATATCAAGTTTAAAATTAATTCACTTCAAGCTGGTGACACTCAACACTCAAAAGCCCAAAACGAGTCAATCCAAAATCCAACTAACTCAAGCCTTCTCGGCGTACATTATTGAACTAGACACTAGACAAAAAAAATTCTCTCTTCAACCAATGCAATCACCACCACTAAAGTCACTAGATTGGTATTCACGAATCCTGGACAGGGCTCTCTCTCTCCAGGCTGGACAACAGTGTGAGCTCAATGTTTACAACTTTATAAACCTTGACTCTCTGCAAACAATGTAGAATTATATTTACTAGTTGAGATATAGCTTGGAATTTGGATTCAAATTGAATCTAATAATTTCTCAGCCCAAGACGACAAATGTGGTGTATAGAAAAAACCCAAGATGCCAAAATGTAAATCGCATAATGAAATCTGATCTTGAAAGATGAACGAGAGATGAAATATATTTTGCTACAAAACTCCGAAATGCAATTTTTGCATGTAGAGCAGCCCCAGGCAAACTACAATTTGCAATACCAAATACGATGCAGAAAAAGATAATATTATAGAGTATGTATGACTATGCTGAGAACAACAAACTCACTTTTAGGTTTGTTTTTCTACGTTCTCATCTGGCAAGGTTTTGCAACCCGCATGTCCATCTCGTCATTGAATATCTTTCCTAGTTCCATCTTCTTCATCACAGAGAAAAGGAACTGAGGAAATAGCCAAACTTTTACAACATTATTATTAAATGTAATTAATCATACTATTGACTCAAATGTGCAGCGTGTATGTCGGGAGCTTGACAGTTCAGTTGTATTTTTAGTCAATGAATATAGTTAATGTTAATACAAGATTGATGGATATTTCAAAACATATTGTCAGTAGTAAATAATCCAAGACTTAAAAGATGCAGGTAGGAAAGGGTAGAATAAGAAAACACGTGTTTTGAAGTCCTTTTAAAAAGCAATGTTCATTATTTCAAAAGCATCTTGTTCTCTATCCTCTCTCAGTTACTTTCGAAAGGACAATAATTTTCGAACGAGATGCTAAATTTCAGTGATTACACACATATCCACATGGTACAAACTGCTAGCTTAATATAGGTAGTAATAATAGTAATAATTTCATTTCATTACATTTAAGTTGCAATTTACAAATATCAAACCTCAAATTCAAGAGTTAATCTGTCAAGTTAAGGTGGAAAAAATCATTTACTTTTCAGCTCCAGAGGGCAATGAAAGTTACGTACAAATACAGCAATCGAGGGAGTAAGGCTGTCACGAAAAACATATTGAGACGAAAGGTTAAAAAACTTGCCGTATATTTACAAATGGATAATATTATAAGATAATATTTTTACAAATGCAAACTTTCTTAATTTTATTTTGAAAACATCAAAAAAAAACCAGGTGTGATATAGGTACTTAATAATATATATTTTAAATTAACAGTAATTTTTTAAGTTTTGATGTTGAAATATAATTAGTTAAAAAATAGTTACTGCTAGACACTCAAAACATAGCAATAAAACATAACAACTAGTTCTAATAACCTGAAGCTTCTACACACTAGAAAGTAAAAACTACAACAAAACATAGAGCAGCGAATAGATGAGTTAATCCAGCACATACAAGACGGGGATCGATGTTATCCGCTAGACAATCACTTCCCTTTCAGATGAACAACATCAACGTTACATTACAGTAACATTTCACATAATAAGATACCATTACACGAATTACTGGCCGCCTTTAAAGAGTCCTCTAGTCCCACTAGATCCAGGATTAAACAAAACTTTGTGAATAGCTGAGAGGTCTGGTTGAATTTTTATGCTTGATGAAGATTTTGGAAGCTTCATCGAAGCTCCTGATGCTGACTTCAATCCTGTAGAACTACCAGACGGTGTCGATGAAATTGCACTGGATGTCTCCATAAATACACGCATAGCTGAGCCATCCAACAATCTGGTATTACAAATAACGTTAGAATTAAGAATTAAGTGTCAGACAAAGTTGAAACATAATTTACTGGATTAAATAGGACTTGATTTAAAGTCGTACCTATTGTGGTAAGCTTCAATAGCTTTTAGTGCATCGTACTTTTTAGCGTACGTAACTTCAGCATGTCCTGTTGAGGTCATCCTTGCTGAAACTAGTTGCCCGATATCGCTGAAGAGTTCCTAAAAACAATTAATGAATGATTGAAAATCAATCTTCAGACCAATCAATTTGATGAGGCTTATTATTGAAAGTACTTCAACTTACAACAATATCATCAGCAGTTACAGATGGTTGAAGATTAGAGACAAGAATTTTGTGTGGCGATTCAGAGTTAGATGAATAATCTATACGCCTTGGTTGCATAACACGAACATCATCTTCGTCCATTGGCTGATCATGGGAAATACTGCAAATTATAATGAAGTAATTATTGATACTAAAAAGTTTAAAGTTTCAGTAACTTATTGTAACTTATTTCAAGCATAACGACTCATAACGTCAACGAAATAACAATGGCAGTATTTACATACCTTCTGCTATAAGATCCATACTGAATACTCGGAGCTACTTTGGCTACCCCTTGGGATGATCTGAGGTCACTATTACCTCCATAGCCAACATTAGGATTTCGTATGGTTCTAGTCAACATGAAGTCATCCGAGGGAGGGGCAATTCTCATAGTATGGTATCTATCAACTGGCACCGTCCTTGTCATGGTCATTGGAGATTGATGATAAGAAGGGGGTGCACTGTACATTTGACTCATTGGAGGCCCAGCAGAACGAAATCCTCCTGCAGACATCATTTCCCGTGAATACGAATCTGTATATCTTGAAGGAGGGGAAGACTCTAATGGTCGTGGTGGAAGTCGACTTAACCTACCTCGCATATCTGTCTGACCTCCAATTCCTCCCATGACCCTTCTATCCATCCAAGGACTTGGCATCATTTCTGCTCTCACATTGTTTTCTCTTAAGTTAGCAGTAATTTTCAGATTCTTAATGTTTGCAGTCATGGTCAATTTCTTGTGTCGCTTTTCTTGTATTTTCTGTCTTGCGTCAGCAATTCGACCAGTCTGTACTCGATTTAAATTTATCTTTTGCCTAGCATCTAACATTTCGCCCATTGCTACGGCAGCGACGCCTTTCCCAGCTCCAAGACGGGTTTTAATACCCAATCTGCCTCCACCTCTAACGACTCCGACACCGCGAACAACTACTCCAGCATTTCTACGAGGAGCCTGGAATCCAAGTCTATTCTTAATCGACCCTTGACCTCCACGTCCACTGAACCCACCACGCGTTCCTCCTGCACGATGCATCTTTGCCTCGTATATTGAGCGTGTAAAACCTAAAACGTAAACAACAAGGTAGTTAAGTTTAGAGCCAGACTTGTACAGTCCAATTTATTCCAATACAACTCATTTATCAACACAAATACAAACTAATAAATGTCAAAATAAAACAACACGGCATAGGAAAGGCATTGCTGATAGTAAATCATTCTCAAATTTATTCAAATTGCTTGAAATTTTAAACAGTAACTTACTTTGTCAATTCCCTACAGAAACTCGAAAGTTCAGAAGTCAAGTTTCAGTTTTAAACTCTTGTGTCTGTCTTGAGGCCTTGAGGCGATTCTGAGCGCTTGAAATCTTGAAAGTCTCCTTTACTTAAACTTTGCGGCTTTCCTTTCCACTCTTAGCAATAAATCGATGGAAAATAATCACTACTACCGTTACAAAGTATTCCTGAACCTACCGACTTGAATAGCAAGTGTTAATTGTATTAAATACAATTAAAATGATTAATTCCTTTCGGTACTTTCAAATCCAACTTGCACGCTCAACCTGAAAGAGTGACGGAATACCGAGGAGAAACAAGAAATTGAAGCCAGCCGGGAAAACCAGCATTCACTTCTCCAAACAACTCCAATGCCAAAAAACTCTGAGAAGCGCAGGATATAGTTCAACTGTCTCTCCTTGCCCCTCACAAAAGTAATCAAGTTGAAACTTTCGTTTTGAAAAACAAATTCATACGCTTCGAATCTCCTCCTAAAAAACAAAAATTAGTTGATTTTTTATTCGACAAATTTCGAAAACAGTCTCTAAAAATAGTCTGAGAGCATCCTCCTAGCAATATCGGTCTGTCTAATAGCAATTAAAGGCAAAGATCATGGAATCCCGAAACAGTTTGGAAAATACATGAAGGGATTTCTTATCGGAAGTTTCATAACTTCTGAAGCTTTTATTGTAAGAAGTCCTTAAATTTAAAGAAACTTAAAATTAGAATTTCTTTGAGGAAATCTAGAGTCTGTATGGTCTGGACTCTGGAGGTGAGGGTCAATCAATTCAAATAGTTGTGTTCATAACCTGTCAAACTCTAGATGAATTATCCAAGCTATCTACTAACTACTAACAACTATGAAAATAATGTGTAGAGGACTATAAGGTCATTTTCGATTAGTTTTCCGGTTGTTTTCAATTAAGTATGCTTTTATTTCTGAAAACAGTGAATAATAGAATAATCATTTTATCGATGGATTTCCCATCTCTTAGCACTGGTCAAGAATATTGAACTTGCTACCAGGTCGGCAATCCAGCATCTCCACCCTAGGCTGGATTCGGGTACGAACTTCTTGTCCCACATCAGAGAAAAGGGATCCCCTTTTCTCTGGTCCCACATTAGTAAAGCAATCGGGCTGAATATCTCCTACCTGGAACTGTAATTGGGGAACATTTGTGGAACTCATGCCATTTGTTCCAGTTGGAGGTAATTTGAAACTTCCATCAGCCTCGCAAGTGGAGCCTAATGGGACGCATTGCATTTTGTCAAAAATAGGGACGATGCCTTGCGTATTCATTTTTAATGTGTTCGTATTGTCGGTCCAGTCCCACTGTAAATGTCTAGTTCCGTATATATGGCAAATATTATCTTGGCAAAGTGGCTTCCTATTCGTATCAAGAACAAGCCACATCTCTGGTGGACAGTAGGCCTGAATTACAAGTTTTTCATGATTAGCTTCGGAATCAATTGGAATAAATGACCATGATACATGTTGCATACCTGTTGGTAGATGAAATAGCAAGTATTTGTTCTTTCATGATATACTAAGGGTCTCCTGGTATTTCGAACGCAGTCACATTCTCCATTGACATCGTCTCTTGCATAGAAGGCCATGTTCCTGCCTCGCCCACAAGGTTCAGTTGATCCTAATTGAATGCATTGCCGAGTCTTTTGATCAAGCCTTGAATGGATTTCCATTCCGTTACCGTCTACTTGGAACTTGCATCTTTCAAAAGGACAAGAGGATTATGTTCTTTATGTTCTATATGTAAGATCGGATCCACCTCAACACAAGGTTATCGGTTAATGCTTATAGCCTACAAAATACGCTTTCAAGGTGAACGGAGAATTACCCCAGACTTGGAGAAATTGGTGGTGGTCTTACAGAGACTACTGGGTATAAATCAGAGCCGTCTGGATAATTATCGGTACTGACAGCCTCAAATGGTGGCAAAGTAGGTGCAACTCTTATGGGATTCTGGTATCCGAATCTCACTCCTTTGTCCAAAGGATGTCTTCTTACTGCTCTACTTTCGTATTCGTACGCTTCACTCAGATGGATTACGATAATGGTTATCAGGATGATATTCAACATTGTAATTTTAAATCAATAGCAGGCCTGGATTGAAACGTAGGCAAGATTCGTGCTGCAGTGGAAGTGTTATTTTGAAAGATATTTTATGGTCCTAAATTTATTAAGCCTGAATTTAACTCACTGACACTTCTTGTAATTCCAAAATCTAAGTAAAACGGCGGATGCATAAACAATTATGGTTGCTTAACCTTTCAGTTATAATTGATTTCTTTCCTGTTTGCTGCGGTTAGTGGTTTTCCCAATAATTTTCTAACTCAATTATAACTTGTTAATTTTACACCAATGTCATAGGATGTAATACTGAGAAATAAATAGCTAAATCATGGAGTTTGCGGCAGGGAATTTTTCTTGAGGTTGTAAACAATCAAGTGAAACTCTTATCAAATTTTTTCGCTGTCATCGGTCGGTACTCTCAAATATTATTATTTCTTTGAAAGAGCTTACATGATGCGAAAATGTTTGCGTCTGCTGTCGTTTAATACATAATACATTATTAAGTGCGATCTATTAAGCATACTCAGGGCTAAATAAACTAAACACATAATTTATAGAATCATCAGCCAGGAGTTAAATATACATATACATTTCTAGTTATGTAAATAAAGGGTTGTGTAGTTGTGTACAGGGACGAATGATTTTCAAAAATTAAGCAATATCGTCTTTAAAACTACTTAAATACGATTCTTTCCTAACAATGTGTATAAGAATGATCGATTACTTATACACCAATAACATTTATCACTCCAAATTAGCAAGAATGTCGAAATCATATTATCAATTTACGGTTGCACTAATATGTACAATTGACATTTGAATCCCTTCCTTCAAGCATTCAAATTCGTTTTTCATTGACACAGTATCACGACTTTCAAAGCCATGTTTAATTTCTGAATTGCGATTTAAAAACTTGCGAGTTTTAAATCTAGTGGTTGGTTTCAATATCCAAGGTTCAGGGTTTCTTTCCTGGATTCACTCTAGCTATAACTTTGCGAGAGTATCTACGGCATACAGACTTTACTTGTAAACACGGATACTATAATTTTGAAAGTGCATTGTTTGAACAGTCAATGCACCAAGTTGACAATTACAGTATGTAAAGGAATCGAGTTTTTGACTTGCGATTTGAAATCCGAAAATAATTTTCTTCGTTATTATTGATAAGGATCCCAACACTCCTGGGATATGCTTCCGGTAGAATTACTTGGGGTCACAGGGACTTGGACCACAACTCTTGGCCATTCATTTCTCAAGACTTGGAAATTCGGACTCATTTGAAGATCCTTGGTCCAAGGCGTTTCTCATCTCTGTCATCTTTTCTGAGTCTAAACAAAAAGTATAAACTCAGATTAGAACATTAGTAACACAGATGATTTCAGTCAAGTACCCCAAAACTACAGAATTAAGGGGTAAAAGAACAGAGAATCTTATTGTCTCTTCAAAGGGGCTCAATTGGGGACACCTGACATGTTTTGTGGAGAGTGACCTTTCACAACTCCTGCATAGCTTGCTGATCCAGCCGGCGCTGTGAATTTCTTCAAGTCCCCTTCTCCGACCAACCTGGATGAATGAAAGTTAATAATATTTTTCTTTTACCTTTGTCAATTTTTTTTTGCTCAGCCGTTAAGCCACGGTTGCAATTTGTAATAGATACTTTTAATTTTCAACAAATAAAAAACAGCGAAAAAAATCTTACTTGTACTGCTTCAGGAGTATACACTCGCCGCCTTCTTGGGTATTCAGTCCATAAACATACAGAACACCATCATAGCCAGCAATAATAACTCGTCCCTTAAGCCCATCTCCTTCTGAAACCGTCGTGACCGCAACAACGCTTCTAGTATCGGCGAAAGGAGTTGTTATTGTGGCAAAAGCCCTGCCTTGAGCCCATACTTCCGTAACCTGAGTTGGCAGAGAGGACTTGACCCATTCCATCCATGAGTTGGCAGGGCTGGAACTCTCTTCTTTAGCTTCCCTGAAGATGTTGCAATCAGAACCAGTTTTTAGAAACTCAAATTCATTAAAACTAAGAACTTCTATCATAGATTACGATTACGAATTATTTTTTTATCAAAAATTGAAACATACGGGGTTATCTCAAGACGAAAGACGTGTACAGTTTCCAGGTTTGAGGACATGGCAAGGAAGGCATTGTCAGAGGAAAAGGAAAGAGAGTAAATCTCAGCATTTCGTTTCATCCCTCGTCGAAATTCGAACAGACGGACTCCATCAGTTGTGCTGAAAACTCGAATGACTGTCCCTTTTTTTGAAGCTGTGGCTAACAAGGTCCCAGCCATGTTGAATGCCAAAGCTGCCAAGGGGGAAGCATGTGCGTGGATCACAATTTTAGCTTGTAAATTGAAAGCGTCGAACACTTGAACTTCGCCTATCGTCGACGAGCCTGGATAAGCCAGGAAAGAATTGTCGGCATTGACTGACAAAGCCAAAATTCCATTTTGGTTCGGAGGAGTTTCTCGGATCGTGTGGAGAAGTTTCATATCCCGAATGTTGTGTATGTACAACATGTTTTCCAAACAAACGACTAATCTCTGTAAAACACAACAACACCGCAATTAATCTCAGTATACCATAAAATCTCATTTCACATCTCACTGATCATTCATTTAACTCTTAAGGACTATAGCTAACTATGATTAATTTCATTTAACACCTCGAATCTACGAGAGAGCTTAACATTCGCTTCCCTTCTTTATAGTCAAGATTAATCGACACAAAGTTCATTTAAATTTTAAATCTAGACAACCTAGAAGATTAGAACTCAGCAAGAAGTCTCAAAAGTCATTAGAGTCCCTTACACGCAGCTCAGCACAATTACACTTTATTTAGGACAGCGAGGTTTTTCTTTTTACGAACATACATAATATATGCAAACATAGCTGATTTGAAACCACATCACGTTTTTGTGTGACTTTGTATGTTGTGTGACACAAAATAAGCTTAGCAAACTTCAGCAAAATGGTTTTTGGACATGGAAATTGAACACGTTTCGTGTATTTGGAGAATTTTGAAGAGTTTAGACATCTATAGTCACCCACACCGTATGGGCCCCACGGTTAAGAAAGTCCGTATAGCCATATTTCACATATGCACATCCTCCTATCGCAAGCAAAACCTGTCCTATTTTAAAACTACATCATAAATTATTTCCACGAGAGCTTTGACGACCTAAAATGAAATTAGCCCCCAGCTCTGTACATGAGTTTGTAACGAATACATTCAACCTATTACGCATACATAATATTTTCATCACCGAACATCAATCGAATTGACAAATTAAAAACAAATATCAGATGAATTAATATTGTAATATAAACTTTGCCCTACCATGAGATTGATAACTATTTACCTTTCTCCTTGCTAAAAAAAACTACTTGCATTAAATCCAACATCCAACGATAACCATTTAACTGCATCTTCTTCTGGAAAAAAATACATTAGATAGGGAATATTTTAATTGGAGAAGTTATGCAGCGAGTACGTATTTATACGTGTATAATTTATACACATATAAAACATTCAAATGCAAGATTGAAAATGCATTAATCTTATGAATACAACAAGTTTTCAAATGGGTTTAGCCACCTCAGATAACCATCATCATGCCATCATGTGTATGTGTAGCATATGTCAAATGCTAACCCCTTCTCACCAGCTGACAAGGGTCAACAAAAATTAGTCTATTCAGCATTCAACATCTGACTCTTGTCATCCAAGTGTACAGTTCTATACAAACTGTATCATCATTATTTCAGTATCACAAAGAAGTTTATTTGCAACTGCAATACAACAATATTAAATTATAAACCTACCATCACAAAAACAACTATGCACAGTCCATGAAAAGCTGAACCGTTTCAACTTGCAATCCAATACATTGCACAACATGTTCATGATCTATCACAATCAGGTATATAGCTAGTACCTACCTAAGATAAAGCTGACCAGCTTAACAATTACCTTGAATATTCGACAGTCCATACATTATGCAGTATTCTACTACGTACATGATCATTTGATGAACACTACCTCATATCATACCTTTACAAAGACAGGTCTCAGATTTAGACAGAAGGTTGTTACAATAAGTAGGCTTTGATCAATACTGACTCTTCCTCGAATTTAATTACACATCACACGTAGGAAAAAAACCTTAAATTAAGCATCAAACAAAACATCCTTTCATCCAACCTAGAACACTTCTAAAATATCTAGGGAGCTATAAGTGCCTGCAGGAATTTTTTTAGCCTTTTTCTTGTTTACATTCCACGAGTTTTCAATTGCTCAAATCCGTCTTTGATGTCCTTGCGATACTTGCTGATTTTGACATCAGCATCTGCTATATCAATGAATTCATGCCCATTGAAAATACAATCGAAATTGAGACACAGCTCACAAGGCATTTAGAAAAATACATTTTTGCTGGCATTGAACTTAATGACTTCTTTTAACCATTACCATTATTGCCCATTGTTAACGCAGTACTTGAACAGTTCAACTGCGATGCACTGCCTGCATACAGTCCTTATAAATGCAACTTTGATTAGAATGGGGAATGCATGATTGGTTTCTATGAATATGCAAGACCTCTGAGTCCAAAAATTGTTTGCTTAAAGTCATTTTCTTTTGAATTTAACAGAAAATGAATAGGAAGTACCACTAGTCATCAGTCATGAATTATGAAAGAATATATTCATCAAAACAATGTTTTCATTGCTTACCAACTTATTCCACTTTGGAGCATGTAAAATAAATGCGTCTTCACTCCAAACCAGCAACTAGCAACCACAGCTTTGATTACTGCGTCATTACAAATTCTCGTACAAAAAATATATACTGAAATCAAGCAAAAATTGCAAGTTCTCGATTCGGCCTAGTAAACGGGTTAAATAACTGCGTACAATGTAAATACATGGCCTTCTTTGTGTTTAAATATTATTATTGAGCTGACACTAACATAACGTCAATGTGGAATATGGACCATGTAATATTTCTTCAAACAAACACAGGCTACAAACGAATCATTGATTATAGTTCAATCCCAAATTATTTAGGTTTAACATCTAAGAGACAATTAAATTAGCTTTCATCTTCTTCAAGATCACATATTGCAATTTGCACTATTATAGAGAATAGAAGAACAAACATTGACACAGACGTAATAAGAGAGTTATGATTTAAAATGTCACAGATTGGGAGGCAATCAGGCAGGCAGACTCTTTTTGAGATTCAGAGATTAGAGAAGTTTGAGATTTGCATACCTAGATTCAAGATATAACAAGTCGAAAATATTTGAACGCGTGGGTGTGAAGGCCAATAGAATACGAAGGACTAAAACTAAATGCTTTAGCACTTAGTTTTTAGCTTTTTAGCACTCCAACTGATTTTATTTTGGATTTTAAATGCGTTCTACAAAAGCCCTACTAGAACCTTAAATACAAACACAAGCTCAACATTACTATTTAAAGAGAGAAGATAAGGCTCTAGGAGTACTTTGACTTCTCTTGACTTCTTGAGTCTTTGAAATTTCCAGCTGCTTCTACTTTGATTGGATTGCTTTCCTTGTCATTCGTAATTAAGAAGACCGACGAGACTTTGTTTACAAACCAAATACACGCCAGTCTCAATCTCAATCCAGGATCTCTGAAGTTGAGATCTTGTTGACGTCTTTTTGTCTAAAGTCAACACATGGGATTCTAGATCTGGTAGATGAGGCAGTACGGATTTGACGTTTGAGTTGATTAAATAGAACAACGTAACTAAAGTGTTTACGCTTTAGGTCACATGTGTCAAGAAGATTCATTCTACGCATTTTTTACCTTATATCGAATTAGTTATTTGTCACGTGTCACGTCATAACAAAAGAGCTTCTTTTGTTCAGAGAGTGTTAACACTAATTGCGCAACTTTTTTCATTTCATTTTCCTCGACGGTTATGAGTTCTCCTCCAAAGCTAATAATAGCTAATAGCTAATGTTTACAGTTACTCTGAAGTTATGGAAATTCAAGCTGCATTTTTAATACAAGTGTATTTATTTACATCTTTATGAAGGTTGATAAATAAAAAATAGAAAAATAAAAAAGAGGGGTTATAAAACTTTTCTTTAAGGAGTTAGTTTTTAGTTTGCCACTGCCAGTCTGTCTGTCTGTCTCGAGTTTAGCGATCTTATTTTTTTTAACAAAGGCAAAACGGGATTTTTTCAAATGATTTTTTCTTTGGCAGATGCTGTACTTCAATTTTGGAATTCATAGTGCTGACTACTAAATACATATGTGCAACATATGTGACCATTTTGGCAATGTGCTTGATATATTTTGTTTATCATTTATCTGGTATGGTATCTCTTCTTTAAATTCAATGAATTTAAGAAATTGCTTAGAAAATGTAGCAAACTTAATACCCAATCCTAATATTTAATTCTAATAATGAAACTATCGAATGAATCAGTACGATCAGCATCATGAAAAAACGGATGACCTGACCTCGTTAACATTGAATAAACAGAATCAACTATAGTTTATCAGTTATTACTATCAATTTCCAAATGAGATTATAATGGACGGAGAGAGATGAGTTGTGTAGGTGTTGTATATTACAAATAATTTGGCTTTTTTTATATAAATAAAATGAAACACAAACAATTTTTAAATGATAATTTCAAAACCTAATATTCGAATCGGAATGTCCCAATGTATTGAGCTTGGAAAGTGCAACAAAACTGCAACATCCATGCAATGATTTGTCATTTACTGTCAATTTTAATTAACTATGTAGTTGAGCAGGGCAGACAGGTGTAGTTTTTAAAGCCAATGAGATTTGACAACAACAACAACATACATAATTCATATTATTAATGACAATTCTATGAACAACGACCAACTAATTCAGCAATGGACTGAACACCTACTAACAATTAAAGCTCCTCTATTCTCATTTATAAAAAAATCCTCTCTGACCCTTCCAAAACCCCTCAAAAATAAAACTAAGAAACGAGGCGTAGCTGCGTCTGCATGACACATGCGATCAGCTGATACTTGCCCATGAAACGGGTTTCCTTTGTTATTACCCAAATATTGACCTGGGAGCTTTCATAAAATTCTACACTATACTCTGGCCCCCTTCACTTTCACTTCCGTCATTCAAATCCCAAACTTACAAATTAATCCTCCCAATGAAATGTAACCCTCCTCAGTCTACATGAATAAAAATTAATTGGATTTAAAAAAACGGATGTCCAACTTACAGCTCGATTAAGTCGGACAGCGAGGATAGTATTGGAATAAGAGTAGCTACAGATCTCATTTCCTTTTTTGAAATGACAAACCCTCAACTTCCTGGGACTTTGGAGAGAGACGATGGCAACAAGGGAGGAGGAGAACAACCTCTCGATAATCTTGACCCCATCCGACGCTCCTGCTTCATGAATCCGTTCCAAAGCGTCCGAAGGGGTCAGGGAGACCAGGGCCCATCCATGACCTGTCCCCACGCCAAGGGACGAGTAGTCCTGATTGAATTGCACGTAGAGGACTTCCTCTCTCTCCATCTCGCACTATTTGCTCCGGGGAACAAGAAGAAGGGCCACCCCTGACTCACTCAACTTGAGGAGGATCAGCAGAGGATCAGCAGGGAGAAGAGGCTCCGATCAGGTGACTACTACCTCTAAGGGACTAATTAACTCACTAATTACTAAATATGTGTAAAATAATAAATATTTCTAAGTCTAAAGTAATATTAACAGCTATGAGGAACACACATAGTGGTGTGGTCCTAGGCTCTGCTCGTAATAGATTCCCTTTTCTGTCTTGTTCTGTTACTCGAGTACAGTGTGACTTTCAGCTAGAGACAAAAACACCAACAAAACACTTGCTGTATCTACTATACTATTCTAACAGCTAGAACATGGGATCCAATGTTGATCCTATTCCTATTCTCCCTTCTCTATGAAATTGTGTAGGACAAACTGAAACTTGGAGGGATTGGTGGGAACACTGTCCCACTTGGCTTCTTTCTGCCAGAATTTAAATTATTCTCGGAGGTGGAAGCGAATCCAAGCCAAGTAAACAATGAGCTGATGTGATTTAACTCGTTTCCATGAACGTGGATTAAGCTTCTATTGGATTACGACATTCCCTACTTCCCTAAACTGCAACTGGACTCACAATCCCCATATGCAGCTTAAGTAAAATTTTGAAATCGGATCAAATCCTTAAGTTTTTCTTGAATTTCGGTCTGAATTCTTTTAAAAAAATCAAGATTTTTTTTTCACAATCATGGGGATTGGCGATTTTTACAAAATTTATCTTCTCCGTCAAAATTAACATTATGTACATTTTTACATAGAAAATTATAATTTTGACAGTGAAGTTACAATTTAAAATTAAACTAATCGTATTTATTATCTTGGTTCTTGATTACATGTTTGTAAGCATATAGTTTAATCATGCATCGATAGGAAAAGGATTGTTCCAGATTTGAGGGGCCCGTGTCCGCAAAGCCTACTTGTCAAGAGATTTCATAGCGTAGACTTAAAAATGGCACCCCCTTTATTAATGTGATTGATTGTACCAAACTTGCTTTCAATATTGGTTTTAATTGTTTTGATAATTTACATATGCAGTCCAATATGCATTCAGATTATTAGCCATGGTTAAGCCAACAAACAGGAAAAAATCATGAATTAAAACCTAACTAAAGTTTTAGTAAATGTATTTTAAAGAAGCATGTATGCACGATTCCCTTCTATCTTTCGAAATGAAGGATTTTTTAGTGGACAAAATACCGGAAGGGATTTGTCAAAGTTACTTGGGGTTATTGTATTTAATGATAATTGTTTACCAAACAAACCCTCAAGTGCATATATTACCACTTACACTGAAAATAAATATAAAATATGAAAACACCGAACTTGAGCCAATTTATAAGCTCGAGGCGAGTTATGAATATACGTTTTGCATAGCAAATTGAGACTTAAAAGCTGTAAATATGCAACCAGGCCATAAATCCTGATTTCCAGTCCTCGTTTCATTATAATTCTAGATTTTTTGACTGATTAGCAAACGCTGTTATGAACAAGTTACTCTTGACGATACTTTTCCATTTTTTATCCTTCCCAGAAAAGTCTATTTCGATATCTGGTCCTCTGTGCGACGTAAGCGAATTACCAAAACCTTATGTGAGGGTTCTGGAGAAAAGAAATGGCCCTCACATTGAGACACTCGATCGAAGTGGGTTCTTAGAATTAACCAAATACATTCATAGGCTCATTTGCATCAATGGGGCGTAAGTTAAATCAGAGCATTATTATTATTATTATTATTTATTCAATCAGAACTTCCTTGAAGGTACAGGGTTGTTACGTTCTGACAATTTTCGA
>JAQFYM010002909.1:0-20897 GCA_034694785.1 Agrenia bidenticulata | reverse complement strand
TCACAAGCAAAAAATTAATACAAGAAAATATTTAGATATAATAAAATATTTAGATTTTAACACTCATGGTAACTTAATTAATATAATTATTATACTTCAGTCTTATAAAATAATAAATCAACATAATTTACCTAAGTCAACTTTGATTTATCAATAAGCCTGCATCGGCTGCATCCCCCATTTTAGAGTAATTTCTACCGTCAATGAATCAACGGCATTTGGTAAGCATGTTGTAAAATTCGACCATATTTTCAAGTTGTGCGTTCTGCCTATAGTTTTGCTGAATGTTAACATTTCAAAGCAATCATCAAGGTCGAAGATTTAACCTAAAAAAATATGAAGATTCATCAAGAGTTGGAGCTTATCGTTAGTCGATTTCTTCAACGAGTTCCACTCTGGGAAAGGGTTGCAACTTTATGGGGATGGTGGATGTGCAGGCGACTACTTTTGTACGGAAATTGCATATACTTGGCTGAAACAATGCTTGGTGTCAGAAGAAGGTCTCTTGGGTCAACCCCAGTTCGTTTATTTACTTTCGATAGCTGGTTTCCTAAAGCTCTTGACAAAGATGTTGACGAAGAATCTCGAGCTTTCCTTGAAGTTTTGGGCTACCCTGTTGTAGAATCCCAAAAGCACGACACTTGCAATATCGAGCCGATTGCATTTTATTCAGACGTCAAAAATCATGCATCAATAAATCAACTCCCAGACGAAGAGCCAAAGCCGCCAGTCGAAGGAGAAGTTTACCCCCCAGGGTTCTTTGTATTTATGCAAACATTAAGCATACTTGGACACTTTCAAATACAAGATGCAGTGAGGATTTGGAAGTTAACAGAAATTGTAACTCTGCAACCCAAACAGTTTTTATTCGATTTTGGAGACATAGACGATTGCTTCTACCTTGTGATATCTGGCTCTATATCGATTTGCATTGACGACGAAGACTTTGGATTGACTCGCATCAAATCCGTACAAGAAAATGAGCACATAATATCGCTGCTCTCAGTGCTGGACTTTGTCACGCAAACTGCTGCTTATCCCAAAGCAGCCCAAGCTTATGCAGATGAGATTTCAGTAGTCCGTAAAATTCCAATGGAGGCTCTGTTAGAATACTACAATCACAAGCCACAAGAGCTAATTGCGTTTGTCCGACAGTCAATGGGAAAAGTCCGGAAATTGTATTTCGAAGGATTGCACGAGGTAGCTTCGTTAGACAAACATGTTTTAAGCCCCTGGTTATGTAAATCTCATTACGAAGATTTTGATTCCAATATTGGAGAAGATGGTCCTGGCAAGATGGCTAAAGAAGTACTAATCGGAATCCGTGAGTACTTGCCACTTGAAGATAAAGATCTTACTGAATGCTGGTTCGGATGCATAGAAGAAGGAACCGTGGTGTCAAGGGCCGGCCGACCTACAAAGAATCTTGTATACATTTATCGAGGGGAACTAGCAGTAAATATCGCGTCTAATCGCAACAAACTAAGCAAAGAGTACGTTGGAAAAATCAAGTATGCAAAGTATTCATCTGAAGACACTCCTATTTATTATCTGGGGCCTGGACACGTAGTGGGTTCATGGGGGCTCCTGGCAAATGGTACAAATTTCTACTCAGTTAAAGTACCTAAAAATCAAAAAGCAATTATCGTTGAGATCCCTCGAGATATCGCCAGAAGGATTTGGGAACAAAAGCCCTCAACTACATTCTTATTCGTCAAGAGGCTCTTAGCTCGCTTATCCGAGTCTTGTAGGCAGATGGACTTTTGTGTGGAATGGAAAACTGCTGCGCCAGGAAGAGTCGTCTACCGGAGAGGCGACCCTAGAATCGCAACATTTCTGATATTGTCTGGTAGACTTCGGTATCGTGTATATGGAAATCAAAATCGGACAACACGAGTAGAAATGGATGCCAAGAGTATGTATGGAAGTTATACAGCGGGTGACTGGTTTGGTTTCGTTGAATGCGTTGTAACTGCTAATTCTATGCAAAAAACTGTGATAGCTGACCGATACTCAGAGGTTGTAAAACTTCCAGCTGAACTCATAACTCTATTGTATCAGAAATATCCCCATGTAACTACCTCAATGGTCAACTATCTGTCCCTCAGAATTCACAACGATTACAATTACGAAGAGATAAATCCAAGGAAAAACCGAACCGCTACTGACATGCTCAGTCATCCCCAATACGCACTTTCAAAAAAAGTCCCCTCATCAATCATTGCAGTTTTTCCATTAACAAAAGACGTTCCTGGAGAACCATATTGCAAAGAAATCTGCAGACATTACAATAAGAAGGCCCAATTCCTGAGTTTCAATCATTTCCTAGACCATGTTGGCCATATGAAATCCAAAATCAATCTATCCGAGTTGATTTGCTGGTTGTCATCTTATCAGGATGATTTCAGAACACGATCTCTTATTATACTAGGGAATGTGAATGAAATCGATCTGTGGAACACAATACTCTGTCGCCAAGCAGATTTCATTCAGATACTGGCAACCATGGAATGCTCATTAGAAGTCCACAAAATTGAAAAACTTATTCAGACCGAAGGATGGAAAGCTGTCAAAGATTTTGTGTTTCTTCATCCCGCAGGGTTATTACCAGATAATCCAGATCGTGGATGGCGTCCTACCCTTGCCGCTGCCATGCCCCATGGATCTGGGAAATGGCTAATACGAAGACCTTGGCTGGACACTCATCATCATGCAAGGTTTCCACGCTGTGCATTTGAATTCATGAAGACTTTAGAAGTGAAATTCTTGGAGGAGTTTGAAGAATATATGAAAATGAAATTAGATAAGCACAGCGACATAGCCCGACTGTGCCGATGGCTATCAAATAATATGGTCGGGTTAGTTTTAGGAGGTGGTGGTGCAAAGGGAGCCGCCCATTTAGGATTTTTCGAATACCTAAAGGAAATAGATATCCCCATCGACTATGTCTGTGGAGTTAGCATAGGAGCATTCGTGGGAGCTTTATTTTCCATACACCAAGATTTACCTCCGATAGAAAAACGCGTAAGAAGGCTGTTTAAGGAACTCGAAAAGCCGGCCAAATACATGAGCGATATCACCATTCCATATTCATCCTTTTTTCGTGGCAGATCTTTTGACGAATTTGTACAAAATTCATTCAACGATGCTCGCATTGAAGATATTTGGGTACCGTACTTTTGTGTAACGACAGACATAACCGGATGTCACTCCAGAGTTCACCGAAGTGGTGTTTTATGGTTTTATGTCCGGGCTTCTATGACACTAACTATGGTATTTCCTCCTTTGGTTAACCAACGGGACTCGCATTTGCTTATGGATGGTGGATACTCCGAAATATTGCCTGGGAATCATTTGCGAGCGGCAGGAGTGCGATATATCATAGCAGTAGACATTGGGGATGAAAACGGTCTTCCCTTGTTCAATATCGGATATGAATGCTCTGGAATCAAGTGTGTGATTCAAAATTTAATGCCCGTCAACTACTGGCCAGCGGTTCCAACTAGATTTGGATTCTGGGAGCAGCTAAATTATATTGCAGCAAGGAAGTACGTTAATTTATTAAGGAAAATGGATCGGCGTGTAATCTGCGTGAGGCCTCCCGTCGAATTTTATAACGGGAAGGATTTCGCTAAGACTGACGAGATTCAAATGATGGGCTTTTACACGACAAAAAGGAGATTTAATGGAATACTTCGTGGTCTCTCTGTTCCCATGATGTGGACAATACTGCAAATGCATGACCCTGATGTGAGCGTTTTTCCGGTGAGATCTCAAGAAAATAATGAGAAGTTTGAGGATGTGTCCCTTCAGGTATGACGTTTTATGGCCAGCAAATATTTATTTGTTTGTATTTAATCCAATGATTTTTGCTTCTCATTTATTAGAAAATGGGGCATTCAAAAGAACCAGATTAATTGACTAATCCTTCAACCTCTATCAATTCAAATTTCAACAGTTTTTTTTAATAGTAAAAAGGAAGGTCTGTTGAGTGGGATCGAAAGAAATAGTGGAACATTAGTTTTTTTACAACTTATTTTTTGTGATGCTTGTTCAAATAGTTTTACTGGGATTCGGTGTTTACAGATAATAGAATAAAAACATTCATATTGAACATTGATATTGTGCAAGGAAAATTAATATTGGCTATCGCGAAATACGAAGAGATATCATTTTAAGATTGAAAGGATTTTCATACTTTAAATTCAGAATTACTCCTTATTTTACGTCCTCTCATAAATCTGAAAACGCTCTTTCCAATAACAATTCATTATGTTATCAAAATAAATTATAGTGTGACTACATATTATGTTAGCACGGCCCCGGTAAAGTTTCAGACTTTAAAGCGCTTCAGGGCTGTAGATGCCAATTTACAATAATAACTTGGAACATCGTCCACGGTTAACTAGACAGAGTCGGATAGTTGAGGATAATGAAACAATAAACAACTGTCATGAAATTGATTTCCCCGATATTTTTATTACTGTCTACTCAATAATTTATTCATAGATTTTCTCATACTTTTAAGAAAGCAATTGTCATCAAATCAATCAGTTCGTACATCTATAACATGCTCAGGCAAACAGACTACAAAATAAAAACGATATCTACTCACCCATTCTCCTTGTACATATAAAGCAAATGCAGAACTCATTTGGTAAAACATTTTATGTAACAATTCATTAACCCCAAGTCCTTAATAGCTTAACTTATTTTACGTCTCTCATCATCATCAAAAGCTAAAACCTCATTGGAGAGATATTCCATTCTATAAACCCATTGGTCAAGAGTGTTTTGTTAAAGTTTACTAACGTTAGCAATGGTAGAGTAAAACTTGCATTCACTAAAATAAAAATAGAACATAAACCGCATGGAGTTATATATCATAACCTGGGAAGATGCACGGCAGTATCTAAAAGTGAATTTTTTTGATGAAAATTTCAAAAAAAATTTAAACAAGAGTTCAACCTGCATATTTTATAAGGAATAGGAAACACTGGAAACAGGTTTGTGGCACACCGGAAAATTACAACTCAACACTAGGCCGTTCCCTAAACATTTATATTTGATTCCTTTTACATTAACAATAAAATTACACTTAATAAACTACAAATTTGAACAAGAGAAAAAGTGTAACCTCTCAAATTACTTTAAGCATTAGGTTGATGAGACCACTTGATTAAATTTAATAACATGTTATAGAATAAGCAGAGAAGATCGTGTTTAGGGACATTTTTAGAGAGACGATTTGACTTGATTCATAGAGAGCAAATCCTATCATGAATATCCATAAACAGTCAATAATTAATTAAAACTCTGGAATGTGATGTTGCCCAGCGTATATACTTTCAAGATTAGAGGTATTTTGAATGTATTAATTTAAGGCAACCATCATATCGGCTTTCATAATCATTTTTCGTTTCGTGCAAATTACATTTCTAGCTGATAAATACTTTCATATCTTGCTTTCATTCACAACCAAAGGTTCAAGAAAGTAGCAGTAACAAGGATCTTAATTAAATTTTATGTCAAGCAGCAGGCCATCAGACCCTTCAGACTTACTTACAAATTGTTCACCGCCTTGAAAAGACATTAACTTACAAGCTACATGGTGAGAGCATCGAATTGGAGCTGCCTAATTCCATGAGACAATTACACTTATAAAAATCCAACTGTAGCAACATCAACTGCACTTGAAATTATATGAAACGCTTGCTTCAACCGCAATGGTAAATTACAACTGTGGCTTTTAGCTCAGACCTATTTTTCCCAATAATAATGCAGTAATTTGTTTGAGCAATGCCTGACATTTAACCCTAGCAAAAGGATTAGCTTAATTCTTTCTTCACCGAGCAACAGTGTCAAGTGGGTTTAAAATCTAATTCCGTCATCAAAACTCAGACAATAATTTAAGAAAGACAATAGTTTAAAATGCATACCTTCGCAAATCTGACATAAATTAATTGATAACAAAGCTGCGAGTTGCGTTCAATATTAGTGATTATTCATAACATTTCCACGGGCTCATAAACTCAAATTCTGTTGAATTTACTGTTTTCGTTTTTGATCGTCAATCGTCTACATAATAATTAGACCTATTGCCTACCAACTGTTATAGAGTGCAGTTATATTTCTGAAACCTAATCTAGAAATTCAACATCACGCATTTCTCTTTTACACTTAATAGCTGATTTATAATTGAGAGCCCCGTCTCACTTTAGGTGTCGAAAAGTTAAACTACTGAGTGGTCTGCTGCTGAATTTCGATCTTCTCAACAGTCATTTCAGGATTCATTGCAGCTGCTTCTTGAATCGCTTCAGCCAAAGCTTTATCATGATCAATGGGATCCCCATCAGATTGGATTGTAATTTTCTGCTCAACACGAGTTTCCACGACCCCATCTTTCTCTGTTTTGTACTGTGAAAAAAATTATCAAAGTAATTAGTACCATTGAACATTAAGGCATGTAATTAATGAATGCTACACGGAGAAATGCACGAATTAAAGAATGGTTTAGCTAAAGGGACATACTGTGACAGTTTCTACTGTTCGCACTTTCGAACTGACAGTTTGCGAGCTAACGATTTCTCCTGTAGCTTCATATGACCCGTCTTCTGACTGCATTGCAACCTTAAGAATAAAAAAATTAGTTAGTTTAAAAGTCTGTCGATAGTCAAAAGAGGGAAAAGACGCTAGACCAGACCTTTCTTGTTTCGGTTTGTACAACAGGTACATGAGTTGTCGGTTGAGCATGAGAACTGGGAACTACATTCATAGGGTCATACTTGACACTTTCGGTTTTGACAATCGGTGGTTCGCCAGATCCAGATGATGTCATCGTGTTCTATAATTGAAGTGGTTCATTGTTACTGTTAATACATTTATTACAAATGGCTAGTGTATATGTAACCAACATTGAATAAAAGATTTTGTTCATGCCAATAGTAGCGTTGAAACAAAATTCTCACACGTGCTCAAGACTTTAATAAATGCTGTACAATTAAAAGCTGAATATGTAGACAAAATGTAAATAAAACAGAACGCACGAAAAATAAAAAGAGCAGTACGTTCGCAAATACATTGAGACAAGAGTTAAGAGCATCACATAAAACAGGAGATAGAGATACAAACTGTAAGGATTAAACATTGAGCATTACCATGGAAGGGCCACTTCTTGCAAGAGTGTCAACCAATGTGCCCGAATCTTCACTATCGGTCCTACTTCTACTATTTCCACGGTGCTTATCATTCTACGTGCCAAAGCAATTGTGAATAATAATTCAAAAATTAAATATTACATGCAATATAAATAGGTCAATGGACAGGTGACCATTTTCTTTCACCCGTTTGTGCCCTGCTTGTGCCACACACGAAATCCTCAAGCAATTTAAAAACATGGTATTACTTACCCCTGGTTCTGACGTGACAACCGTTGCAGTTGCTCTAACTTCTTGGGTCACAACAGTCTGTTCGGTTCTGTTGGCATGGGTAGACGTTGTGTGGGTGAAAGTTTTCTCTTCGATCTGAAATCATTCATAAATTACCTGATGCTACATAAACTTTAGGCATTGGATTTGTAACCATGCACGCTTAGGAATTAAAGGGTCAGCTATGATACCAGCCGTTCCAAGCGCCAGACGCTGTAATCTATGCACTCTACATTAAATATACGTACCTGACTCGTCGTTGCATTTTTCTCTTTGTCTTCTACTGAAGTAGCCATTCTAGTTGTAACTTTGGTCGCTTTAATATGAGGCGCTTTATCACCGGATCCTTCTTGAGCGTCAGCCTGATCAAGTAGCAATTACATACATGCATATAACAACAGTAAATCAAACTAAAACGCATTTAGCCCTGTGCCAAATGTCAGCGTAAAAAATATATACTTATAAGAATTTAGCATTGATGATATCATATTGATAAAAAAATTAAACAAATCATGCAAATGTAGCAACAGAACTGAATGCGCTTTCTACATTTCCATCAAAAGATGGAAAATAACAAACCTCATTGGACGTTTTAGACACTGTTATCATCCCACTCCCACCGGGAGTCAAATCCTCGATCCTTTCGTGTACATCGTGTCTCATACCTTCTGCATCTTTTACAACCGTCTGCTTTGTGATTGTTTTCACAATCTTTGGTGCACTTGATAATGCACTCTTGTTCTCGAGGACAAAATGCCCTTTTGTATTTCCTTTTTTGCCTTTTCCCCGTTTACTACTACTCTTCCGAACTCCTGTTGAAGGATCTTGAAGGTCTGACGTTTCTGGCACTTTGTTTTCAGTATAATCTTCACTAGATGAGCTCTGTAGACTGTCTGCATCTGATAGACTTTCATCGGATTCTGAATGAACACGTTTTTGTTGCTTTGAGCCTCTTCCTGGTGGGCCAGCTTCGGGAGTTTCCATCTGAGATGAAATTGTTCCAGGATGCGTAATCATAGACTCAGACGGTTGGAAAGGTCGTACTGGTGTTGCGTAGGCAAAAGTGTTATCTCCTCGTCTCCCTTGACCATGTTCACGAAAACCGTTACCTCCAGTCATGGGAGTAGATGTAGACAAGGGCTGTAAAGATGATTCTTGGAAGCTCTGGTTTCGATAACCTAATCCTTCGTTTGTAGGGATAGGAGATACAGGTTTGTTAAGGAAGCTCGTCGTATAACCTGGTTGAGAAAATATGGACGCATTATTTCTTGATGATCCCCGGGGACTAGCGCCAGATTCTCCTGGAATATAACTACCACTCGCAGAACTTGCAGCGCTCCAAGGCCTAGGTGCATATAGATGTTGGGGTGATGGAGTTTTATTTTGGAGCTGCTGTGGCTGGTATGGCTTATTCTCATTGACGAACTCAACGTCAAATCCCTTGTCTTTCTCAGGAGTCGTTATTGGGGTTCCAGTAGGAGTTCGGTGTCCAGCTAATCCAGTGCTTTCGACAGGCATATCACCTGCTCCACGAGCCATATCTTGAATTAATTTATTTCGTCGTTCGGCACTTTCTTTAAGCTTATCAGAATCCCCTGGAGCATAGTTAAATGCATATCCCTTCGTTTTCTTCCCACCCGGTGATTTGTCGTATGCTTCCGGGCTTGACAAGGCTGAAACTGATTCGCTTCCAGTTCCCGATGGATCTCTTCCTTCGTAAGTAAATGCAGCACCAGTTACACCTGGTATTTTTCCTTTGTGCTTTCCATCATCAACTGGTCGTTCTTCATATTCATATTCTTTTGTATACTGAATAGTTCCAGGAGATCCAACAGAACGATCCTGATCCAGAGGAGAGCTTAGTGGACTCGTAGATCTTTCAGGTGAAACTGGGGACACCGGGCCTTCTGACACATTACCATTAACAGGTCTTTTACCAAATAAGCCTCCTCCAAAGAAGCCAGTCTACAAATAATAAAATAAAACAAAAGGCATGCAAAATAAAAACTTAAAAGGAATCTCGATCAAAAGTTTTTCAGCAATCAAATATTAAAACAAAAAAAATATACTGAAGACCCTCCGAGCAATCAACTGAACTACGAGCATTGAATTCGGTATGCAATCTATCTTCCAACAATACGGCGGAAATCATTCGTTAAAATACCTTCTTTTTGGAGGGAGTTGTATCGCTGCTTCCATTCGTCAAATCTGTGGTCAGGGCCAAAGCTTCTTTGTCCTTCTTTCGTTTTTCTTTCTTAGGAGGTTCAACTTCAATTTGTTCAACTGGCTCTTTAACTTTCTCCTTCTTCTTCTCCTTAGTAAAACTAATGGGCGGAAGGACTGCGACTCCACCAATCGGCTTCTGCTTTCACACAAAAACATTTGATTAATCATCTTATTCTGATTCAAATTATTCGTTTCAAGTATATCAATGCAAGACACTGCCATTCCAATTTAAATGAGAAAATAACTTAACAATAAATAAAAGTTTTCTACTGTAATGTGAAGATGTGAAAAGACTTAAAACAACACAATAATCTGCTAGATCTGACAAAACCATTTCCATATTTTATAACTAAAAAAGAATCAAGTGTAACTAAGAAAATACTAACTTACAGATCTGAATTTAAGTTCATACTAAATAATTCGTAGTTTCATGCACGTTTTCATCAAGCCATTTATTCAAAGCCGAAAATTTGATTCAGTTGAACTTCAAGCAATGCAAGTTGCATAGGAGGGTTGTCCTACTTCTTGGATAGAATTTCGTGATCTCAGAATATTTCAGTAACCTATTACCTTCGCAAAGATCATTATTTCAAAATCATACATAGGCTACTTAATAAACATTAACAAGTTAACGAGCAAGGGTAATAAATACTAAAGATCACGAAATACATCCCTGCCATTCCGATTCAGAACCTAAGGGTCTGAAGTTAAACAAAATGATACTTCTAAATGACATCCTTTAACGATGGTAGTTATAAATTGGGAAGTCGGAAATAAATTAAGGCAGGATAGACCACACCACGGCGTCACGAGACTTTGGCATCAGAAATATTTTTCAGCACTGGATTTCACAATACGTAATTAGATTTGTTTTACTTCAGTAGTAATACCTGTAAGTACGCCGTGGTCTCGACACATATAGACTTTCGAGAACGAAAAGCTAACTCTAGTGCATATGTATTATGCTGATGGTTAACCAGAGCAAAGAAGGAGGCTACTCCTTCATTTAGGGTAGGCTTGCAACATTCATTGTCAGTCATTTTGTTCAGACCATTCAGATAAGCGAGGAGGTTGGAGGAAGCTAGGTCAGGCAAAGACCGTACCTTCGCCTTAACTTGCTTCCTCTTCTCATCGGCAGACCCAGATGGGCCTTGCAGAAATTCGTCCAAGGAATCCCCATCTTTTGTGTCGTATTCTCCTTCGTCCGAACTACTGGTCGAACCTTCCAACGAACCATACTGAGCCAACCCGGACATCCGTAATTAGTACGTTTTTAATAACAGATAAAAGCATTAACAAACACCACATAGCTTTTAGTCCTGTCCATTGCGTCCGGGATATAAAAACCGGTTCATTCTTAATAGTTACCAACGACAAATAGCGCTTCATCGTTAATGCTTAGTTCAAGCCTAGGGTTATCTACTAAGGTCTTTATAGATTTAAAATCTTCCTCAGGTATATAGTTTACATTAATGAAGCAAACTACAGATAGAGTGACGTAGAAAGATGTAACTACAGTGAGGTTTGTGCCACACTTTCTTCTCAATATCGTTGTCGCATTTCAAATCTTTAGTGATTCCTTCAGAGGTTTGAATAATACGACGATAGTCTAATTAAGAGTTTTTAAAATCTTCCCAATCAATTCTACTTACATACTGAATTATGATTTTATTAACCACATGCATTTTTACACCCAACTTGAAAACGCATTCCTGAAAGTTGGTATGATGATGTGTTTTAATTACCTTCAACATAATATAAGGACATGACGGGTGCAATTCGAATGTGTTGTAGAAAAATATTTCTTTCAATGTACAAAAAAGACAGTGATTACTTACTCTGTCTTTCTTTTTCTCTTCCTTGAGCGGTTCTATAGCTGGGCTCCCCATGTCTGACGGAATTTGTTCAGGTGGAAGAGTGTGACGCTTATTACCTTCCAGACCATCCATAGATCCGTGCCTTCCTAATGCTTCAAATAGTGAAAATTCAATCAATGTGTAAAAATTGTAATTTAAATATTTCAAATAGTTGCAAATAATACCATCCATGCTTCTCGAAGCAATATTTCTTCCACTAAGACTTCTCTCAAATCGTGGTGGAACTCGGTCAATTGTAGCATTCTTGGTTTCATAAAATGTTCTGCCAGAATATCGGAATTTGGATCCAAATCGAGGGAAGAAACCCGTTTTTGTGGGTGGCTCCGGGGCCATCAACCTTAGTACGCAAAGTATTTATTGTAAACACGAATACCTAAAATAAATAATGCTATTTTTGAAATTCACCTGAAGAATGTATGATGTTCTACACAGGTTTTCCAACAAAGTTTTGCTGATCGTCTATTAGGTAGTTTAAATACAACAGTTGGTTCATACTGCTCGAATTCCCCAGGTCGTACTTTGATGCAAAAATACTGCCGCTTGTATGAAATCTTCAAAATTTTCGGCCATGCGAATCGATTGATCCTTAACCTGTGCAGAATATTTAAAATTCGATTTTAATGACTTTGTGGAGAAATTATAAGTAATCATATTGCTTTAAAGGCCAGTTACCTGTCTCGATAGACTGTAAGTCCAGTAGAACAAACTCCTAACTTGATGTCCAAACCTTCAGAATCCTTAGCAGAATGAAGACTTACTCCATACATGGCCAATTTCTTAGCATTCTCCAGGTAACTTAGCTCCGCCTCGGCCGGAGTTTGACCTCTGTGAATACAAAAATAATTTAGATTAAATGCATAACTGAGCAAGCACCATCAATCAGCTATAAAAATAAATGAATTTGAATTGAAAAATTTTCTTCAATAAATATTAAAATTTTAATGAGTATGCACTGACTTATGAGTTCGATGAAGTTCCATAACTTTTGTCTCCAACTCCGGCGTTTGATTAGGTGCGAAGCGGAACTCTCTAAGGTAGGAACTTCCGTGTCCATCATTGTCATAATCTCCTAGCTCAGACTGCACTAGGAATGAACCCAACAATGCATGAGTGACAAAGGAGCAGGGTAGCCTAAAGAAAAAAATCATCACAATTAGAGTTTTCAAATTTTTACTGGCAATTATAAATTATATGGATAAATTATAATTTAATGGGATATTGTAGTAGATTCAATATAAAAAATACATTCGTTACAAGTATAATTTACCATGTACTTAATCAGTTCGCATTGTTTCAAAAAAATCAGTTAAAAAAGAATCATATAAAATCTTACCTTTCATTCAAAATGTCATTACGGACTTGAAGGCAAAGCTGATACCTAGTAATATCTTCATGAAGTTGGGATGGCTCAGGAGGGTAGAATTTTACTTGAAAACTGAACTCCCATGGATCATCTGGAAACAGAAAAAAAAAATTAATAATCTTATAAATTACTACTGACGTCATTTTGAGTTTTCTCATTTATTAGTATTAGCCCAATTATCAGATTTAATGAAAGCAAACAATTGGTAATTCAGCCAACAAAATTAAGCATTAGAATCAACAAAGAAGACAGCTTACTTTTCATCTGCTTAGAAAGCCTCTTGTCGCTCTCCACCCATACAGTGTAGCCTTCTCGATCCCTAAAGTTAAGTCCAAAGTAGTCTTTCTCCAGGAGATCTACATGCTCACAAACTTTTTCCAGAAGGTCTTGTCCTTTTGCCTTTCTCTAGAAATGATAAAATAAAACAAAGTCAGGTAAGTTAAGACAGATATGATGTTATTAAATTTACTTATTGTAAGTTTTTATAAACCAGCATATCTTTCCTGAAGCGTCCTATTACGGTTTCATGGTGAGTCAGTGACATTTACAGGCATAAAATATTTTCGAAAAAAATGGCTTTTCATTTCCGGACATTAGAAACTAATCCCATTAATTTAGAAATTTAGATCAATTCGTTAAGTGGTTAAGTCCACGTTTCATTCGTAAAGAAACTAAGCAGCCACACATAGTGCTTTTGCTTATTAAAACAGCTTCTGAGTTTCTAAATCTTTGAAGCTTTCGATTTAAAGAAAGATGAAAGAAAAAGATATTTTATAAAGATCGATAAGAGTAACTTATATAATCTCGATCAGAATATGAGAATCCTAACCTCCAGCCTCGAGTAGTCTTACTCATGAAATAAAACAGCCTAATATTTTACCTCCATAAGACATCCTCACCCTATAACTACTACTAATGATGATAAAGTACCTCACCGACATTATAGATAACCTGCAACTTTCTATCCGATTAGCAGCTAATATAACCAAGTACACTATCATTCAGCTCTTCTTTCGTTCTTTCATCAGTTTCACCTTTCATGCCAAAATAGTCTAATATAATTCCATGGAGAAATTCCGTTTACATAAATCACTACCCAAACCAAAGCTAGTACAATAAAACCATATCAGGGTCAAATTAATTATGAAGGCTTCAATTAAAGCCTTTCGAAGCTAAGAGAAAAACCTTGTCTACTACTAATAGAATCATCATTTAAGACTCATACCATTCCTAGGCTAAATACAATATAACAAGAAACAATGTAAAATCACTCTTCACTAATAAATGAACAGTTGTTGCAGCTAACTTCCTCCCAACAAAGGTGCTTCATAGAAACTTATTCCGATTTCAACATGAATTTCCCATACTTAAACATCTCTTCGAATGCGGTCGACTCTAAAAAGCAAAGATGAAACGACCCCACATTGATTTTGGGTCACTACCAGAACCGAGAAAGGGATTAAGTGGTACGAGGCAAAGGGAAAGTGAACCAAGTATACCATGTATTTCTACCAGACCACAAACAAAAGTTAACTTTCTCTAAATCAAGAGCGACTTCAGTAGATTTCTCTCCTGGTGGCCATAAAACTTTCATCGTGTAACCCACCAGCAGTGAAGAAAAAGGCGGACAAGAATATAATGGCCCTGTCTTCTAGCCCAGAGCCAAGACCCTGGATCGATATTCATGAATTACAACGCTACACACTACATGTACCCATCATGACGGTTTTCACAGGGAAAGCTTGAAAGCTACTTTCACCGCTTGAAACCAATTTACAGCTGCTAAAGTACAGTACAATACACAGAATATTCACTACCCATTCTTTTAGCCGTTTTTACTTACTTCGGTTATGAGATACATCAGAGGCAACTCCACCCAACCAGCAATGAAGTCGATCTTTCTTTATTTTTCAGAGTTCTATGAGTTCCGTTAAGTAATGTGATTGTAACCGTCTCGGACTTGGGTCAGTTACAGAGAATGGGATTTATTTACTGTTTCATAAATAATAATTAAAACTTAAATCACAATTTTCACCTTCACCGGCATAAATCTTTATGGGTTTTTCATGAGAAATGGAGTAGACTAAGGAGAGTTCATTGTGCATTCTAGAAGTACAAACACATTCGAATAGCACTAAAAGGCAGTTTGTTTGATTTCATATTTCAATCGCAATTCAGTTTTTTAACTCTGAGAATGAGAACATGCATTCATATATCATGAAGATAAATCTTTCGCGATTTTGTAGCTCACGTATGCAAGGAGTTACTTTTACTATCCTAGATCCTACAAATAAATAAATCTATTTTGGTACTGGACTATAGCTTTATAGTGAAAAAAACACTTATACATGCAATCTTCAGGAAGAGGCACGAATCGTTTATTTTATAGCAATCAATAATAATAAACTCACTCAGTGACCTAAAAAAATGCAGAACGCATTCGCTATTAATTTTTTCTCATTTTAAATAATCTAATCAACGATTTTAAACATTCAATATTGTATACCTTGACAAATTGCGACAGGGAAACCCTAAACAATTACTGGCATTCCACAAAATACCATAAATAAGTGTAACTGCTCCAGCTAATCTTACTGTACGAGAAACCACCGGGTACCCGATTTTTTTTCGTCCCGCCCCAGCTACACCAAATAGCAAATGCAATACAGAAAAATACGTTCCCAAAGAATTTATGTTCCCTTTTAAACTGTTTTATTTTACCAAAAAATCCATCCCCACTGACAGGTTCACACTGTTAATAAGTTTGCTTAAGGCCTCCACTTACCACTTATAGCTAACAGCCCATAAACTTAAAAGCTTCTTTCCTTTTCTCCCCTCCAAACTACGCCTAATTGCCCACCCTTAGACTTAGAATACTGACAATGTTTCATAATAATTTCCAGCTTCCTCAACCTTAAAAACTCCTTTTATCCTTCCTTAAATACACAATCTCTTTTTGCCGTAGCGATTCTCGCTTGAATCGGTAGCAGGTAGAATTCCATAAAACTGTCTAAACTGTCTAAAAAATTCTGAATTCAAAATCACTCAAATCAGACATTCTACTTGAATCTGCAAGCCGCAGTACGAATGTAGAAAAAAAAATCAATGGAATGACGCTATTCAAATTCCAAAGAATTAACTTTAACGACTTCAACCTACATTGAAAGAAGTTGAGGAAATATCTCCGAACATAAAACACATTAAATCCATCCGTTTCTTTGAAATGGAAATTCTCTCCTCTGCGTCCTACATCCCATGCTACAGCTCTCTATGAAGTATCTGGACTGATTACACCATAATCACCTTATTAGTTACACACTAATGACAATTTACGTTTCGAAATTATTCATCTCTTCTTCTCATTATTTAACCGGCTCCAGATACTCTAACTGGATCTCCATTTGACATCCGTCTCAAACAGTTTTAATTCGCTTTTCAAGATAAGAAATCTAAAGAATTAACAGTCAGACATAGTTCACGGAAATTGTACACATGAGCACAATCATCTCCTCGGGTACGGGTCCACAAGTATTAAGTATGCAGTTCGCAGATGTACAATGTATAGAGGCATGCCATAGCTTTACTTACAAAATAAGAACACATGTCATGTCTAAAATACAAGCAACCCTTCCTTACTAAACCACACATTACATATGCATCTATAGGTAGTAGTGGTAGTACACACGCTAGAACAAAATTAACACAAGTAACACATTTTAAACTGCTAACGCCCATATAGGATCATCTTTAATGGGTAAACCAATTTGGAGAGCATTACTTGCATCCACCAAAAATAGATGAGAGTCTCAAATATGGAATTCCGAAAACCACATAATATACAACTCATTATATAAAGAACGTAAATGAAAACGGAAGGGCTTTTAGAATCGCAGCTGAAAATGCCAATCATGCCATTCTGTACTTTACTTCCAAACCACATAATAATATTAAGGCTTATCCGTCCAGTCCATCATCATTATATCGACTTGCTTACCAATTATCTATCCATATTTTAAGTTTCTGTACACATAATTCAATTTCCTTGCAGAACTTTCGAAGCTTGAAAGCTTTCAATCAAACGGTACCTTAAAAGTGAAACGATAATATCTCTGAAAGAAATTGTGATTGATGCGACTGTTTTTTTTCGAAGGAAAAATATCTCTTGAAAACTTAATATATACAATTTTGTTCAATTTGGATAGCAAGGTAGCTGATATTTTCATCTATTTACTATATCTAACTTTAAATTTTCGCAAAATTTCTTTAGTAATGCTTCTGGGACAATAATAATTCAATCATATTGGACTTTGCGTTTAGATTGGTTATACCCTACCCTTTCTCTTTTATATTGAGTGCTTTTATACCCCTAATTGGATTCACAATTTCTGGATTGTTGAGAGGATGCAATTTTGATGTGAAATAGTCAAAGGATTCTTTTTTCCTTTACTCCATAACTCTATCAGACTTGGTAATCAACTTTGATGCAGGGATAAAATGAATACTATTATTAGCTAATGACGGATCCATATTCCTGGGAAGAGCACTTCAAGAAATCCAACAATTTCATGCACTATTTATTTCCAATAAATGTTAGTCAAGAATTGCTGATGCATTTAATTAGATGTTTTTTCTACCTGTGCTGTCCATTATTCAAGTCCAATTAAAAAACCACTTGAATTGGACTCCTTTAAGCTAACAAGTATCAATCGGCAATCAAAACAAATACATCTTTCAAGCTCAATCAATTTTCAGAAAAACTCAACGTAAATCAACTTTAAAACAAAACTTGTATGCATATGTACTTCAACTTTATGCACATCATCATGTTCACGCATTCTATCGTCCTCAAAACTTCCTGTGTGAACGACTTGTTGCCATTTTATAAAGTCTGGCTAACCCCCGCAGGCCGTAGCCAGAGAAATACCGATTGTCCCAACAACATTGACATTCATCAACCCAGCCATTGCCCTCTAAATACACTCCAATTTACCATAAAAAACTAACACAGTAATACACAATAGTACATATACATTGTTTTGTTAGACTACGACACACATGGCTGGCTGCAGTTCCACCTCCTACTTTAAATAGGAATTCATTTACTCCCCTAAATACGGTTACTGGTAATCTGGCAATAAAGGGATGCAATAAGAATTAATTATCTAATGACCAGAAAAGTATTACTTAACCCACCATCCATCAGTATCCGCATCCTGGCATCCTCGTGAATTCATGATATGTTATATGAACTCTAACGAATTCATAGGATTAATCGCGTTAGCACTTCATCAGATCATCGCATATAGTCTAGTCACTTCAGTCCTCAAGCTCTCTAATTATTTTTTAAACATCGTTTCGTTGTGCGGCAAAAACAACTATTTATTTAAACCTGAATCATCGACAGATGTATATCCAATGGACCAATATGATAAATCCATCCGTCCACGATTCACTATGCTCAGATCCCTCTGAATACCGCAGAGCCTCCGGACTATCTCGCGTCATAAAGGATGCGATGTGCTAAACATCTGTGATGATAATATTGCAACAAGACGAGGCTTATCACATCTCGCACCTCAAGTATAAAAATTCTTTTTCATCCATTCCTACCACTATGTACGTAATACGTACATTACACATGTACAAAATCATAAGTTGTCATTTCAACCATGTTGCCCATCCCAATCCTTTTATCCCATCTCTCAATACAAGGGTTTTATGACAGACTATAAAAACTAATCATCATCATCTCTAGCTACAACTAACAATTAACCCCTATCATTCGAGAGGATCGCCTGTGTAACCTACTTTGTATAAAAAATATATGCACCAGACACGGTAACTGTACGCATAGATGTAATGTAAGGTCGGCTGAATACAACTGGGAGGGCATAAATTTAATGAATTTATGACAAGTGAAAGAGATTATATTCAAGACTAGGACTTCAGCTCTGAACTCCGACGAGCGATTTTTTTGCGAGTCGTAGAACAGTTTAACAGTTTCAGCTTTCCAGGCAATGAATCACTTTATAGATTTTTTCCTTCTATCTGTAGCTTGAGATCCTTATCCTTAAGACAACACAATAACATAACATAAACCTTTCATCCAACTTACATCAATCGGGCAATCCCAAGCAGATCCATCCAGCAAGTGAACCTTTGCCAGAGTCATCTTTCCCTTCATTCTTTTCGAATCCTTTGCAGTTCCATTTGTATTAGGTGAGTCTGGATAAGAGCCATTCGTACGACCACCAGAGCCTTTTGGTGAAGAAGGGACTACATTTTCCTTCCCCTTGGCTTCCGGCATTTTACGGAGACTATCTGTTCCAGACACTCAAAGTTACGTGTCTTTTATACACGCACTTTTTCAAATTCACGTCTGGAGCTCGCGTTACCGTTTTTTTTTTCTGAGATTTACTTGCTTGGTGGCACACTCTCACACCCGTTGGTTGTTGTCACACAAAACGGGAGTAGTTTCCTTTGCTTACACTCGTTCTTCTAACAGTTCTTTGTTATGTATCTTACTTTCGGTTCAAATCCTCCTTCTCTTTCTCAGTTCATTCCATAATTTTCGATACCTCGGGACACCCTGCAAAATCAAAACAAATTTCTTAATACGAGTTACAACTGTTCCATAGCACAAATCTGAATCTATTTAGTCTTTAGCATGGGCAGAAACTCTTGTGTCTGTACTCCCTAAACTTTTAAGGCATATTTCGTAAGGTAATGCCGGTGGTAGTGTTTGATAAGCATTTTAAGCATTAAATATATACAATCAATATACAATGTGGGAAAAATGCTGCATTTGCTTGAATAAACAACTATTTCATTTTTCTCACAGCTTCCATAGTTCCTCCATGTGCCTTATCTCGACATTGTATAAAGGGCAGAGGGCAAACTAAATACTGATCTTGAATACAAATGCATCCTTCAACTCGAAAAAAACAGAGATTAACTAACTCCCTTCCATATTTTTATGTGCATCATCTGTGCATGATACTTCTACTATGAGTCTATGACATCAAAAGATAACCTCAAGCAGTTCTTATTTCTAATTGATAGGATGGAACGGCGATCAATACATCAACATCAACACAAGTTTCAGATACCAGATATTCATAAAATTCATCACATTCAAATCTCCACCATTCATAAACCTGATAAGCATAGCTTAGATTTTAGAACTTAATTTCACATAAAATAGATACAGCGGCAGCTAACGGCTCGTAAAACGAAAAAAAAAAGAAGTTTTATTTATTTAACACAACAAATCTCCGAAGTTCGAACTATGCCAGACAGAAGTTTAAAAGCCCAAGCCCAGCAGTTATAAAATCATTCATTCGAACTATTCGAAGAATGACGACCTACTAGAGATCCCGACACGAACCATTAAAATATGTTTCCAAAATATCATTTTTGAAAGTGAAGAAAGTTTTACTCACTTTGATATGTTCTAGATACAGCGTCGACAGCTGTGGTCGTAAAATATTTGGGTGGTTTGGAACAAATTACTGATCGACATAGGCATGAATTATGAATACTATAGAGGAGCTTAAATATTTTGAATCTATCACTTTTGCAATGGCTTCCTCCAGTTTTTTTCATAGCGTTTAAAAAAATCGAGATTACATGTTGAATAGTATGCAAATCAATAACAACAATACGATTATTAATTGTAAGTTAAAATATCTTTGTCCGCACATGCTACAACCTGATAAAGTTTTTAAATGACCGAAAACACTAAACGACTAAATTAGTTGCGTCTACAGACTTTACCTCTCTTCTAAGGTCTGACAGAACAGACATACATAAAATTCAAAACACGTGAGTCACTCCCTACTGTCCTTACATCCTCGTTTTAGCCCGTTCGTTAGTGCTTATATGATCACCGTTGTCCGTCCGTCCGTCCGTCCGTCTGTCTGTACGTCTGATAACTCACGAAAGGGTTGACCTAGCGTCACCAAATTTTGCACACAGGGTCTTTGAAACAAAAGAAAGGCTAAG
>JAQFYM010002908.1:0-20900 GCA_034694785.1 Agrenia bidenticulata | reverse complement strand
TGGAAACTTATTCTTAAGGTTTGGAAACTTATTCTTAAGGTTTGGAAACTTATTCTTAAGGTTTGGAAACTTATTCTAAAGGTTTGGAAACTTATTCTTAGTCCATAAAGATATTATTAGTATCAGACTTCAAGATCACAACCTCGCTGAATTCCTTTGGCCTCAAAAACAATGTAGGTATTACTAAAATTTAAAAAAATAAGTGTTTAGTCAATAAAATATTCTATAATTCCTTCTCCGATCTGCTAACTTGATCAAATTGTTGTGCTTTTCTTAACAGCAAGTTCTAGTAGCAATTTGAATTACTTAGAATATGTGGAGATGGAAACTAAATCCATTTCAAAGAAAACTCGGATAGGATTATGACCATAGTTTATCAGGGATTGGTCCGGAAACTGTTCCATTTCAGTGTCATTAAGTTTATAGATGTTAATTTTAATTTCAGTAATTTGAAATAGGTCTTTTCTTTTAAGTTTAGCTATCGTTCTAACTTAATATATTAAATTCATCATTACATACAATTGATTCAAGCCATAATTCAAAAGGTTGTCACTTTTCCCGTTCTAAAGAGTTTTAATGTAGATAACTTAAACCATCTTCACCATCAAATAAGACTAAATAAGTGTGCAGCAAAATCAAAATAACCTTAAATCGATAATCCTAAAAGAGCTTTAGTTATATATTTACGATCAAAGGTAAAAATTCGTTTGATTGAGATCGACTCCAGAACCTAAGGGCTCTATTTGTTTGACAGTTTCAGATGCACGCGGCGTGGGATGGCAACGCCGAAATTTTATTTCCCAAAAACAGCTCCCTTCAATACATGTACCATTTTGATAGTAGTTTTTAATTGGATAGCCAAACAAACACCTAGGGTTTCCTTGGATGATTGCTACCAAGGGTGGTTTTATTTTGCTTCCTCTCTATGATGGATTGGTTTCATGCTGTTGGGTCATGAGTGATCCTGACAGGGAGAACGCCACGAGAGCACGTTCGGTCGATTCGATTGCATGTCTCTACCAAAAATGAGAGGGGAGAATCAGGGCCGAAATCCACTATGATTCTACATTCTTTAAACTACAAAACGAAATTCGAATTTAAATATAAAAAAATGAAAACCCTAAAACAGCTTATAATTTGGATTAAATAAAATACAAAATTTATAAGGGCCAGCCTCAGGCATCCCTAGTCGCTTCTCCTCATCCATCCTTAACTTTAGGTTTACGGCCCTGGAAAGTCCCGAGATTTTGATGCGGGTCTCCAAGGAACGGGAGAACAAGGGAGAAAGTTTACTTTCCTAGCTCTTGAGAACTTTCACGGGGTTTGTGTCCTAGTCAGTAGAGTTACTGCTCCGGGACAGCGGGTAATGCACTCGCCTCTGCATTGAATCTCGAAAAATAATAGGTTGTCAGTATGTATATGAAATTGGAGAGGTTGAGTGAGGTATCGCGTTGTGCTTTGGTCCTTTTACTACTTCGCCTATCGTATCACGACCTGCTCAAAAAATCAATAGCTTTTGAGACTTTGGGTAAAAGCCATTATGCCCGTGGTGGTGGTGGTGGTTAGGTCTTACTTGGGTGTTGCCTCAAAGGCTGAATTGGACGCTAGGTGATATTAAACATTAAAAGCTATTACTTATCATTACTCGCCTCTACTACACCCGGGGACGTGGCAAGTCTGAGCTCAGGGGTGTAGTATAGTGGCCCTTAAGCTATTGCTTGATGCTGGCTTCATCATTACATGCTTTTTCCTTTGTATTTCATATTGACGGAGTGGGGTTCCCTAATGTAATGTGTACTTTATGTTATCTCAGGGAGGTAAATGAGAAATATGAAAGAGTGGGGGAGTGTGTGCATGTATGTCCTCCTCTGAAAGAGAGTCCCGCATTGCTCGCCGATTGTTCTCTCAAACTCTCAACCCATAAAATGCACATGGTGCTTGAGTTTGCCTCTGTAACAATTGTGACGATGGATAAAAGTGCTCTCATTATTCATAATATCAAAACTCTAGGAGGAAGATAATGGAAAACAAACAAAGGCTAAACTATAGCATTCGTCTGCGGTTTGCTTGTGTCAATAATTGCATGAAAAAGTTTTTCTTGTCATACTTTACTGAAGTAAATATTTTCAAAGCAAAACTTTACTAAAAACTAATCGTACTATAGCTAAAAAGCTGCTCGTATAAAAACAATTATGCTTATATTAATTTAACTTATTCTAAATTAGACATTGGCAATCTACACAATTAGGGGATGAATCAACAATGCCTTTTTAATTACACTTAAAGCAAATTCAACAATGAAAAACTCGAGGTGAGAAACAATACAGAAAGACGCATGCGCACTTCAATGACGTCACCATGCACCTGTCGCTTCAGCGCTACGTCATCCAGCGTGACTCATTCTGGGGGTATCCCCAAGGGCTTCCCCGCTCGGGGAATCCGTTTTGAATTTTTAAAGACACAAAAATTTAGAAAAACTTTTTTACCCTTATTTCAGCTTAAAAACAAGAATTCCGCAGTCTTGATCACTAATCTTTGTAATTGAAGGGTTCATTTACTTAAATCCAAATGCCCGATGTATGATGTTCGTCTAGGGGAATAAAAACTGAGCGGATTAAACCAAGGATAAGCAATAAAGATTATCCAGGATTATCCAAATCATCATCATTACCCCTTTCATGAGTAATAATAGTCTCAGCTAATTGTTTGAGTGTCTATACGTGCTCCAGCATTTGTTAAAAGGTTATAAAGAAATATGTTAAATATGTATGAAGGAAATGTTAGAATCCGATGCTGTTATTTTTGAAAAATTCTGGTGAGAAAGGCGTGGCGATGTGGAACACAACTGAGCCCTCATGTTCATCATAGATAGACGAGGAGGATTACTTTTTCTCACAATGGAAATAATAATAACGGACAGGACGGAGGCTTAGGGCTCATATCCACATCTAGAGTAATACTATGCGGTGGTGGTGTGGGCATATATATATAATTTCATTTTTTGTTCGTAGAACACCGAGATGGCTAAACTTTGATAAGATGCTGACTCTATTTTTTATCCAGTTGACTCAAGGGCCCCCTTCCTCTCCTTTTTCCCAAGACAAGTCAAGGGCTAAGGCTAGACAAGAATTGTAAATAGTAACACCGAACACATATTAAGCCAGGGAAGTAATATAATTCTAATTCTCCCTGACCCAAGCATTATTTAAGATTACGAAAGGAAATGGTGTGCAATAACACTATACCAAATGGGAAAAGGTGGTATCAAATTTTATTTGTATTAAAACATAACATTTCTTGTCGGTAGGAACAATCCGAGGTCTTGGAAAGGGTTGCTCCAAACCATCTCGAATGAAGTAATACTTCTGACACATAGCTCGATGAAAAATGAGAAATACGAGTGTTACCTTTTAAAACGCTTTAAATATAAAATGGTACAAAAATATTAGTTACACTGGAAAAAAGAACAATCAAGAAACACCGACAACAATCCCATAACTCAGTATTCCCACTAGAATAATAATAAAAAATAAATGATACACACCCCAAGTTAGTTACCCACACCGTCAGTTTAGTCCCTCCGAAGTGAGGTTGTATTGACTTGATTAAATCGTGCTTTGAAATTTAAAGCAGTGCCGATAAAGATGGAGCAATTGGCTTCATTGGATTTATTGGGAATTGAGAGACAGGGATTTCGGCTGCATTGTCTCTACTGAAATAATGGGAAAAGGTAATTTGAAATCAAAGATCAATCCCCCCTGACCGTATGAGATCCTTTGGTTTATACCAACAGCTTGTACGATAATTTATTGTCAGTTATGTTTGGCTTTTCCATCTGATCAAAGGTTTTTATTTTCTCATCAATCAAGCTATAGCATTGAATTCCTATGGCTAAGAAGAGTTGAAGAGAGAGAGAGACCTTCCTGTTTAAATTCCAATTAGGCAACTAGCTCGTCCTGGTCGTCTTGGTTTTTTGCTCTTGTGCCTCTTATCTTGTGCTGGAAGAGGCGAAACAAATCAGGTTTAGTCAGGAAGGCTGGTTTGATTAGATATTCGATTTTTATAAGTGGGGGTTCCTCTCCAATTTCTAGTTGAGTGACTTTAACCCACCCTTTTTCATGCTAATTATCCTTTAATACGGAATTTGTGGATTGAGCAAGTTTTTTTGGAATGGACGTAGCTTTTCATTTGGTCAATTTTGTTTTCAAACTCTTAGCCGTGGGATATGATTACGGTTTCAATGTTTCAATCAAAGTTTTTTTTTAGCTTTGAGTTTTATTTTGTAGTTGGATGTTTGTGAATTTGTCATGAAGATGTTTGCATGAGTTTTTGTCACAAAACTGGGATAGTATTAGTCTTTTAAATGTTCTTCATGTTTCATAAATGCCACCGAAGTTTATATTTAAAGTTTTGAATTGCTGTTCTTACGTGGTTTAAATAGTGATTCCGAATCACTGCAAACTTTCCGAAATGCTGTGATTATAGAGCAAAGCAAATTATCTAAATTATATAAAAAAAAATTAAAACTATTTAAATTTATTTTTTGGCACAATAGTCAACCACACATGTCAGATTTTATATCGTCGAAAATGCAAAATAGGTTTTACAAATAACGGCATCTGCTTACTTTAAAATTGGATGCAATAATCAAGACTGCGTTATTTGAATTAAGAATTTTTGAAAATGTCACTACAATTAATATCTGAAGTTTTAAAATGCCTGCATCATGTTTTCAAAAACGGTTTTAAAAACTAAACAACTAAAATAACTAGACAGATCCCTCCGATTAAAGATTATTTTACGACTACAAAAAAATGTACAAATCCAAGGTATACCCCAATGATATATTTTGTCCCAAGCTTGAAACAAAACTTTTCTACTTGTTATACTTTATAAAAGTTATGTGGTTAACGAAATACATGATTTATGAATGGATATTTATATTTTTGTGAACTGTCATGGCCGAGAGGGAAATGAAAAGAAAAGTGTCGCTGAATTCCTTTTTTCAAAATAGAAATGGCATATGAAAGGGATTTACTATTTCCCTTTGAAAGACGTACCGACAAGATTATCGCTTTTTTATCCCTAGTTCCATCATTCATTGTTTCATTATTCAAAAAGCTGATGACTTCACGTTCTCTTCTCTTTGTTGTTTATCAATCTATTAAGATCCAGAGAATCTCCTTCTCCTTACTAGAAATACGCAGCTGTAATGTTTTTATAACTTTCTGAAATTTTTTTCTCGCTAAATACATTTCAAATGGAACTCGACTAGAATCAAACTTCCTATTCCAACTTTTAGAGATGAAAGATACAGCTACTAATTCTGACCCACGAAAATTAAAATTGGGATTATTTCCATCCCTCCGTCCTCTATCCTTACAATGGACTTACAATTAGAGTACAAGATCACTTCAAGCAAATGCTTTTGTATTGAATTTTAATATTTACTCAAAAGGCCTCTGAAAAGTCGAAATTACGAAATGGAATTGGTAACTTAACAAGTATTAAGAAGATGGTTTAAAATCAGTACTTCCACGGACCATGGATGATTGATATAATAATTATTTTAAACAATTAAGGTTTTAGCTATCTTTATTTCTAATGGTGTGTAAAGATTTGTGGAATTAACCTCATGGCCTTCAAGCACATGTACACAGACTCACAAATCAATTTTTTTTGCAAAATCCTTATTTAAAGAGAAGTGCACGATGTGAGCAGAAAAGGGCAGACGTGCTGGTTTATTGTGTAAGATGTTTGCTCTTAATAAGCAGTATTCTATACTCCTTCACTCCTTGTGATCATCATAAATCATCTACCCTCTTTTATTAGCACTAAATGATCAAAAGCATCCATAGGATTTATGCCTTACTAATGAGTACAACTATTACATTAGATTGTATCCTTGTCAGTATACCGCATGCATTTCTTATGGAATGGATGAATTCCTAGAGCCCTGCCCTCTTAAAGGTGGCTTTCATCTGGATTTACTTGGATTTCCGTGGACTCTATGAAATCAGCTTCAACTGTCCATTCTGTCTCGATTGAGATTTAACGAGCTAACTGCTATGCAGCCAACATGTCTAAAATTATACTTTGAAATATGTTTTGGATATAAAAAAAAGCCTGTGATTCCTTACATGTTTACCGTTGAGGATTTGAATATTTTAAAATCATGGCGTGTATCGTAAAGAAATTGAAAACTTTGTCACGGACTTGGTATATTCGTAAATCCAAAATTTATGGAAGCATGAGCTCTACACCTCGACTCATAGTGCTTGGGAGCATAAAACGAGACTTTTCTGATTGCCACTATTGACCACATCATTACGAAGCTCGTGGAGAAAAATGGTGATCGTGATTGTCTGCATCTCAACAAAACATTCCGGCGTCTCAGCCCGAGGGTACAAACAAGTAAAGTTAACTCTATAAGATTTGAATCCCAGTAGTTGTGGCTATAGGAGGAGAACAATTCGTGACATCCATGATGAATACCCTTTAGCTCATTCATAAATTCAAATTCTTTGGATAAAACCAAGTACAAGCTCTTTCTTCTCGAATCCAGCAAGAGCCTCTCTTTTTCTCTATCTGTCAAGTTGGTTTAGAATTAATCCCATGTTTTTTATACTTTAAGGCTCCAGTAAATATTTTTCAATCTTGGATTTGTATGAAATCGTTGGTAGTATTAAACTGTCTCATTGAGCGTTTCCTCAGTTTCGTGATAAGTTGTGTGACTTGTAGCAAGAGAGGAGAAGGAAGCAAGCAATTTTGTCGAAAAAGTAGGCAGAGGATCGTGGGATGTCATGAGACCATTATTTTGTTTAGGGAAGAAGGAAGCGGTCGATAACATGTCTCTCGGAGTGAGCAAAAACTCATTTCTTCGTCTCCGGTACAATCGTCCAAACTCTTGAGCTACATGTAATCTAGATAGCATCTAGACTTTATTATATGCATTAGACACAGCATTCACTGAACTCAGAGAGAGAGAGAGAAGTCAAGGATTGCTTCGACTTGTATTCTATCGCCATAGGGAGAGTGGAACATAACCCATTCCATAAGGAGACGAAATCGGAGAAGATATACGAACGCCGATGCCGACCAAGTGCAGAGATCGGCTAAGAAATCGGAAAGAGTCGACAACCCCTCATGGGATAATACTCCCCTTGACTTGGATCCAAAAGTGGATTGCCGTTGGTTGAAGCAGTTGGCCAAAGAAGAGGAAGAGGTGGGGGACTCCCTTGGCCTCTATTCCTCATGAGGGTCACCTCTCGTCCTCTCACCCACTGAATTTCTGTCTGCTGCCATCTCGAACAATCACTGGAGACTCGGGATCACTTTGGAACCATTCGCCAGTGGTAACTCTGTCGCTTCTCTCCAGCGTTCCTCCAGCTCCAGCAACCACCACTACCAAGGACCCAAGCCAAAGCCAATTCCGGGGACCAGAAAGCCTGGCTTGATAATAAATACAAACACTCTATCCTTCCTTCCTTGCTCCGCTTGGCTAGACACCCTATTCCATTCAACTGCTTCTTTCTGAAGGATTCTCGATTTTTATATGCTTTTCCGAATTTTCGCCTTACGTACTATGGTTGGCTGGTTGAGTTCCCGTCCTCTTTGACTCTTTCATCATTATAGTTTCTCATTATCTTATCCCCCTCGTCATTCCTCCAAAATATGCCTTCTAGCTCTTTTCCTTCTCGGTTCGGTTGTGGAGAATACTGCAAGCTGGCTCAGCTTGCGGGCTAACTTCCGATATGAATCAGTCAAATTTTGATGCCCTGGCTGCTATGAAACACCCATTCATGTGCACTAAGTCCTTTCCTCCCTGATACTCGTGCATCCATCCTCATGTTCACTCTGAAAACTCAAAGGATTCCTTCCAATGACCTGTACATGGTGATAATATCAGAAACTTTATAGGAGAAAGGCTATTTTACAATCTATTTAAGAACCTGGAGAGGATTGTTAGGCATTTTTGAGATGGAGCACAACATATGGCCTTTTTTGTCTGCTGATGATACAAACAGAAACTATAGATTTTCAAAGCAACGATTTCATCCTTACTTCATACGGGCACAACATGGAAAGCATGCATCCTATGCCCGGAGAGGAATTTATGAATTATTGATCAGAAATGGAAGTATTTCCCGTAGATAACATCCCGGATAGGGTGGTAATAGGAAGATGAAAGCTTCAAATGCTTCCCTGAGAATTCATCACCTGCCGGAAGATTTGTCTGTATGCGTCCAAGTATTATCTGAAAAGTTATATCATCAATACGTATAGCAAACAGTGACTGATGATAAAAATGTAATCCTCAAATGACTACTTCTATACTCTTACTTCAACCCCACATCGACATCGATACCTTAGTCAATGATACCTCCCATGGGTCCGCACCATGAATCATGCTTGATTCTACAAGAAAACGTAAAGCCCCGGATTTCGTTTTTCTTTTACTTTCAAAATGATTTTAATTATAATACATCTGTACTTCAAGGTTTACAAATTATAAAATATTAATCAGTGGAATGCAGAATCCATCATTCCTTAAATTAAAAATAACTACAAACACTTCCATTAGTAGACCTTACTTTTACATCGGGTAGTTGAGCATTACATCTTGCTTAGCCAACTCCAGCAACATGGGGTCATCGAAGAATTTATTGATGGCCACATCTTCACTCAGCCCTTTTCGGCGACGAGTCTTGATCATAAATTCTCGGGCCAAGTGAGTTGCAGGTTGTGGTTCTAGGGGCTTGATAATAATACTCTTATCTAAGGGATCTCCAGGAACGATCTAGATATAAAAAGTTGAATCTTTTGTCTTGAATTAGTTCAAAATATAGGTTAAGTAACATAATATTAACGCACCTATCTGAGACAAGTGGAATGAATCAATTAGCATGAGAAAATTATGATTTTAATAATGACTGTTATTAAACACTAGCATCTGTCACTAGTACAGAAGAAGGACATGATTGATAGAGTAATTTCGAGAGAGATGAAACCGGCTTAAGAAACTTAATACCATAAAAGTCTACCACATCGTTAAACCAGGATCCGCCTATTTTTATTTTAACAATTTACACGGTTTACGTACCTGCCAATGATGGAAAACTGACAAGCAGAAAGCTTGTCCCTGGGTATGCGTTCTCATATCCGTCTCAAATCCAAACGAGTCGATTGCCGGTACGAACGCTTTGATGGTGTACAAAGGAGATCCAGGAACAGGAGAGTCCTGAGTGACATGCCCTCTCCTTCGAGCGAGGACAGTATATACGGCAGATACACAATCAGCCGGGGCCACCACCTCGACGAACAGGTAAGGCTCCATCAATCTCGGTGTGGCCATCAAGAAAGCTGAATAGGCTACTCTTCTCGCTGTTGGAATAACTTGACCTAATATGGAACACAAAGGCATAAAAAACCAATACATAAAGAAGAAAATGTAATCCCCCTTTGCTACGCTCTTCAATTTAACACGTCATAAGAATAACAAACTATGTAATCTCTACACTCTACAAGCCTACCCTGACAAACTGGCAACTCATTTTCATTCAAACTTATGCTAATTTGAATTCCCGAAAAACCACAAATGAAATGTCCTGCCTATATATTTTACTGGAGCCATTCCGACATGAAATTAACCAGCTATTATAACTCATGATGAAATTACCTCCTCCTCGATGTATGGGTTCACTTGAAATCAAAGCGTCGAGAATCTTAAATTTGACGTTTCGAATTGGTTCTTCACACAATGGACCTTCACGAGTTCCCCATTGAAAGCCCTGAAATCAAATTAAAATTTTGATCAAATTCGGTACACCATAATTTCTTGAAATAATTAACTGTGTCACAATTCATTTACCTGAACGATAGAATCCTTCACATTATTTAGCAGTGTTTTATCTACTTCCGATGGGAGGGTATCATCAACCAAAATGTTAGGCCCGTTAGAATCAGGCCCAAAAGCCCAGATTGATCTTGCAGCAAGAAGATCCCAATCATATTTAGTCTGAAAAAATTCTCCCAGACGTTTTCTGTACAAATAATTAAGAACCATTCATTTAATTCTCTGACTGGAAGGTGATTAAAAAAGTCGCAAACCGTGAAATATTATTCAAATCTTACTTGTTCCAGGTTATACTGACTACTTCACTCTCTATATCTTCTGCCAGTCCTTTTTCTAGGGGTTCAGCTATCATTGTCAACTTATTCTTCTTGTTTGGAGTCTCTGCAAAACATTTGAGGGACGACGTTTCAACAACAGTTTCACAAAACGAAACTACAGGATCAGCAACTTTGATATCTAAATTAAAATTCCAAAAAATTAATATTTGGTCGAAATCATAATCCCCATTAGAGAATTGATTGATAGAAAAAATGCATACCGATTTCGGAATACATCTTCCTGATGTCATGCATGACACAATCTAAGTAAAGTTCTCCAGTTCCAAGGATTACGTGCTCTCCAGATTCTTCAACCTTTGTTGAGACTAGAGGGTAGGATTTGTTAACTTTTCGAAGACCATCCAACATTTTTGGCAGTTCTGAAGGATTCACGGGCTCCACTGCGATTTTGATGATGCTCTGAGTATTGAATCTCAGCGGTCGAAATATATAAAGGTCATCCTTCGTCTTGGAACTGGTTATCGTTGCTGTTTTAACAACTGACTGATCAATTCCTTCAATCAGGACCCAATTTCCAGCTGGAACTCGACTAACTTCGATTTTGTACCTGAATAATATCATTTCATTGCATTGTTTGATATTTTTGTACGAAGACTAAAAATATTTTCAAAGCTTTTACCGAGCTTCATAAATCCAAAGTCTTCCAACATTTAAAATCCTGGAGTCTTCTTCGTCAGCCAACGAGTAATTTTCTCCAAGAACTCTGACACTCTGGTTAGCATTAAGAGTTCCACTGAAAACTCTGCCGAATACGTGGAAGCAAACACAGTCTTCAGTTGGATACATTTTGGTACTATGTATCATTAGTGTTCCCTAGAATCATTTACAATTGTATTAAATTCTACGTAACTGTTTGTACACTAAAAGCATTCTTCGCAGCTTACCTCTGGATCACAGCTTAACATATCATCTCCAATATCTGAGTCCAAGGGTCCGGTATAAGTATGAACTAACTTCTTCCTTGCATTATCACAGGGAGCAGGTACATGCTCTGATACCATGTCTACAAATCCAGAAAAACTTCCAAGAAATCTCTGAAATACCAATCGGAGTAAGGGACGAATGTTCAGTTTTGACTCTTCCTTTGTAAGTCGAATTCCTAGTTCCTCGCAAAGTGCTGTCAAACATTGGTCAACGTCACCAACAACCTGAAAAAGCGTTTAATTACATTGAGATGTTTAGACTTATTCAAAGCATAGTGGCACATTTGTTTTAATTCTTACATGAGAAAATATCTTGTAAATGGGTTCTAGGATAAATTCAATAAAACTCCGTTGGGCAGAACTGGAAGGAGGTTTCCGAGCGAATTTTCGCCTAAAAGAAAATTTAAGATGAACACTTCATTGTATTAACTGAATCAAGTGAATGTATAAAAAGGTTGTAAGCCCTCCTTACGTTTTTGGATGAAAGTAAATATCTCCCCAAAGTCGTTCAGCAAAAGCCTTGACATTAATATCGCCGTAAATATCCCCGTACATACTAGCGAAGGATTTCAACGTAAAACACATTGAATACAAAGAGCTAGCAAAGCAAACATTTCCTTTGCTTGGCGACAATAGAGGAAACTCTTCCGTATTATCCCCTGTGTACAAACATAGCAATGCATTCACTTCTTCGATGATGTGTTTCATCTTGTAGTAAGCGTCTGCTGGGGGCAATTTCAACTCCAACATTAGCCGATCAATCTTATTGATACACAATGTAATAGCGAGTTTTTCCTAGAGCATGAAATTGTTTGTGTTAGGTATAGCACATTCCAAAGGCATAATAATAAAATATAATAAAATATAATTGCTACAAAATTACCTGCACCGCGTGCTTGAGAATTCTTTCAGTGTTAAGCATGACTCCCTCCGCAGCATCCACAAAAAGAACAATTCCATCACACAATCTCAATGCAGCTGTTACCTCATCAGAGAAATTGACATGTCCAGGAGTGTCCATGATGTTCACAAGGAAAGATCTAAAAAATTAAATAAAAATCAACTTGGGTCTTGGTCCTTGGATATAGGTATACTAAAATGGTCAGTTTGGTTAATCTTACTTGGTCTTCGTATCCTGCATTAGTACTGTTATTGGCATAGATTTGATAGTAACTCCACGGTCCTGCTCGGTGCAAAGGGTGTCAGTATATCGGACCAACGCCTTGTCCACATTTGGATTTAATTGTAAGTCTGGATGAGTTTGCTCCATCAAACAATCGGTAAAACTCGTCTTTCCATGGTGTAAGTGACCAACGATTCCAACATTTCTAATCAACGCTGAGTTGTCCATCATGTCAGCCAAAAATCTATGGAATAACCATTACTAACATCAAACCTTGCCGTTGCCTTTAAAATTTCGATGATGATATTTGTTGTTATTTTCGTTCAATCTCAATATTCTCAATGATTCATTCATAATTTCTTACTCCATGTCGTAAGTTGTTTGCGGTAACTCCTTCTCCACATGCTCGAACTTGATCTTCCTAACCGGCTTGATGATGGGTTCAGTAAGCGGCTGAGCATCCTCTTCCTGGACAAGTGTCTCCACATCCGGTCCATACACTTCAAGTGCAGAGGGGTAATATTTCTTATCTTCATGAAGAACTATGGCAGTTGAGGATACTACCGGTGCTTCATCTTCATGTGCCTCATCTTGATCCATGTCATCGTCCTAAATAATATCAGAACCAAATAAAAATTCAAACTTTTCCATACTGACTTAAACAGAGGGAGTGAGATTGTTGGAATTTCGAACGATCTCACTCTCCACTCTCCATCGCTTGTTTGTTGAATTCAGCTTTTTAAATTCTAAACTTACATCATAGTCTTGTTCCACTTGGGCCTCTTCTTCCTCATCTGAGTCCAAGTCAGGGCCGACGTAATTTCCAAACTCGTCATATAAATCTCCGTCCATTTCAACGGATTTTTAATTCACTAAAAATTCGAAACCTCAAAATCAAAATCTTTTTCAAAAAACAACACACGCTTTCGTGAACGAAGAAAGCCGCTTATGTCTGCTTTGAAATTCCCGGACTTTTACTTCAATGTCTCTCCAGAGTTCCAGAGGGAAGTGGATTTGGGGCAAAGTGAAAGTTATTCAAGAAGTTTTATCCAAGTATGCAATCATTTATATAATTAAAATGTCTGTTTGTTTGTTTGTTCACTGTGATCGATTTTAAATCTTAATGACTTATTCGATACGCTTGACAAAGGAAGGCATATATGTGATTATGAGGCTGTCGAAATAATTGACCCTTGATCACCGAAAAATTGTACTTATCGATAGTGCAATGAATAAACCGTGAGCGTTGTTTTTGTACACAAAGTCATTTCAATATATTTGCCTGTCTTTTAAGAACATTTTTAAGTCAACAAATACACAAGCTCATATAGGTATGTGAATAAGAGTTTATGCATGGCAAAACAATTTCCCACTAGATTCAGGATTCGAGATAATCGTCTTAAAGTATTTCGTCCCAGTGTATCATTCACAATATTAATCATAATTCAAAATCTGAGATTATTTTAACTAGCTCTTACATCTCATGGGAAGACTAGTACTCGATACTCCTTGGCTTCTGGTTACTAAAACCCTAATATCAATTTGATCATTTTAAATGTTAATCGCAAATTACAGGCATTGACAGTCGGTCGTATTCCTAAATAATTTTCTTGGAAATCATTTCTAAATTAATTAATCCTTCCAAAGTCAACTGTTTCTTAGACTAGTATAATTTTTAACTATGGGATTTGATTGAGAGCCTGGATTTATATCTACGATTACGGGAGGTCCAGTGCTTGTAATACTGCTGTCGATCGTCATGGAGGATGCTGTGTTGGGTTGAGGAACTAGTTTTCTACTTTCCATAAGATAGGAGCCATAAATGCCCATTAAAATAATCCAACCGATATGGCGATTATAATTAAAACGGTCCGAACAATTATTTGAATTGTGGATGTCCAACGTTTTTATCTGTTGGAATATTAATATTCATTCATTTGATTCAGTATTACTGTTTAAATATTGTTTTTGAAATGATATGAAATTCCTCTTACCTGCCACACTAAATGGGACGCAGTCGCTGCGATACCAGCGTAATATGGCCAGCTTAGGTCACCCAAAACCCCACCGGCAGTTAACGAAGAGATCATTAAGCAACTAAAACCACTCAACCAGGCTTTTGTATCTTCACCAAATACCCTAGCAGTAGAACCAAGTCCTAGTGTAGTGTCATCTTCTATATCTTGATGCGCATATATTGTGTCATAGATCAGGGTCCATGAAATCCCAGCCAAATATAGAGAAAGACAACTTGGGTCAAGCATCGGAAAAGTCAAATATCCAAGTTGGCCATTCTGAACCGCAGTGAAACCCATAAGAATTCCTGTGTTAAAAGTAAGCCCAAGAACGACTTGGGGCCAGTTGGTCACTCTTTTAGCGAGGGGATAGACACCAACTAAACCTTTGATTGGCAATTCAATCATTTTATATTACAAATCTATACCATCAAAAATTAAACTTTCTCAGTCATTACAAATATTTGTGTAAACTAACCTAGTGAACCCAGACCAATAATAAAACAAGGAGCGTTTAATTGAAGTAAAATAGAGAAGGCCACACTAAGTTGAAGAAGTAACCAGGCTGCTGCATGTCTCATTCGAAGTTCCCCAGAGGCTAAAGGTCGATTAGCTGTTCGCTTGACCTAAAGTAAGATAATAAACCTTATTATAATTCCTTTTTAATCCTTTTTAAGTTATTTGAAATTAATCCAACGGTCTCTTTTGTCAAATACCTTAGCATCGATATGCTTATCCCACATGTCATTAATTGTACAGCCGGCTCCTCGCATAATAAAAGCCCCCGTTCCAAACAACCCGAGTAAATATAAATCAGGGAGTCCTCCCGTTCCCAAAACAAGGCCCCACGTACAAGGCAAAAAGAGTAACCATGTTCCTAAACACAGTTATTATCAAGTCAATCCTGGAAATCGACTACAAACGACAATCAGGATTCATTCAAACACTAACCTATAGGGTTTTGAATTCTGGACAGCCTCAGGTAAGGCTGAATTGAGAGAGGACAATTGTCGACAAATTTTTGTGGAATACTTTGAGATACTTTCCCAATTTTTCCCCCCACATTCTGTGTAAAAGAAATGAGAAATAACTTAAGTGACACCATCACCAAGAAAATCGAGGAATATCTAAGCGATTTCCCTGAATTGTATCCCAATAGGCCAAATTACCTGTTTTGAAATCGAAGAAAAGCCACTAGACGTAGACGTTAAGATGGTCCAAGCGATTTCATCACTAAAAAACTTTCCATTCAGTCCCGTACACCTTCCAATCGACTGCAATGGGATTTTTTGGGTTCTTCCAGAATGCCAACGAAGGCTGTACCTATTATAAGGGCTCCTACTACTAAAAACAGCAAGGTTCGATAACGTCCAACCACTTCCACTAAAACACCGACTGCCCAAAAATGTGTCCCTGTGTATAACATATCTTGTCCCTCTTAGTGCATATGAATATGCTGACATTGTTTTGAAATGTTTCCAATTCCTGATGATGAGCTGCTGTTTTTAGTTGCATCAGATCATAATAATTTAACTTAACTCCAACTAAATCCAAGATTTGCTGATGGGCCAATCTATCTGCAAAACCCAAATGATTTATGAATTACTCAGCACTCAGAGATTTTAGATCCATACCGTTTATCGTTTTATCATTGCACATTCATTGTGCATTGATCTATTAAATCTGAACTAAAGTCCTAGCTTACCTTTGGTTTTAGTTACCACACATTAGACGATGGTGCTTATGAATGGAGTTCTCGCCCTCGATATCCTCGTCTTATTTTAAGATAAGCCAAGATAGTAGTAATAATCTAAAGATGAACGAGGATATCAAAATTTCGAATAAAAAAATTCACAATGACCGGAGAGATAGTTTGCTCACGATAGGATTCACTTCCCGGCTCCCTTTTACTCAATGGCTTAGTATACGTTAAAAGACTTATATGCAAATTCGACGATTTCAACGACCCCCTGCCCCCCATGACCCATCGTCTTGTGTGTACTAGATTTTAGGATATTAAAGAGCTCTATAATTTGGTTCAGCTCAAAAACTTTAATTGTAATGTCAAAAAGTGTCCAAGTAATTACTTTTAGATGCGGAGTCAAAAACTAATGATTGGATTGGGATGGAATTAATTGAAAGACCAGAATGGACTATATTGTACTGTTGACCGTGTACTTCGTATAAACAAACTGGAGGGATGGTAAATATGATAATTTTTGTTAGGTTTTTATTTTCATGGAAGAAAATGCTCTTAAATCGTGAAATCTACAATCAAAATTACTTTCAATTTTGTTGTCAGCTTGGAGCTTAACCCGACAGGATTATCTCGACGATAGTGTCAATAAACTCTGCAGTTTGAATAATATGATCCAGATAATCTAAATGAAACTATTGAAGTAAAGCTTTTGAGGTTTTAGAACGTTGAAAGTTTTATCGAATATTTTAACCGATATTCACCGGGGTACCAAGACAAAAACCTTAACAAGAAGAACACGAAGCAATAGACCGATAAAAATAATAACTCTAATAGGAAATTCAAGAATACAACACTGAAAACAAAATCCGAAGTTATGCAATATTTTCAATACAAAAAGTACAGACATGGCAGTAATATTAAAAGGTTCATTGCTTAATTTGGTTTATTCCTAACTTGATATCGCAGAAATGCTGTGCCATCTCCAAGGCTTATTAAGATATCTTGACTTAAGAGGTTCTGAATCCATGTATTGAATAGATTAGCTCCATACATAACCTATGAGTCAAGATAACTTGAAGCCTACGTAGCTGTCCTCATAATTTAAATCGATTTGAACATTTTACATTTTGTCATCCTTAAAATCCAGATCTTGTTACAGATTTTGGATAAGATCTTATAAGTAGTTGACATACTGGCCATTAATACTCTTGATGGCTGCAGGTAGAAGCTACCGATGTTAGAAACCTTCCTAGGTCAGGCTAAAATATTTACAATTTGTTTTATCAAATCCGTATTTTTGTATTATTTTCGTAAATTGTTATAAGAAAAATCGAAATGTCTCATACCACAGCTTCGTGTATCATTTTCCGTAAAATGTTGAGGCAGTACAAGACGACGATTGCAACAAGGATTAAAAAGATGTAGTAGAGCCTAAAATATTTTTCATAAACTTTTTCAAACTAGTAAATCTTAATTTAATTTAAATGCTAATTAAGTCTTTTTATACTTACATGATTCAGCTAGCCCGATTGTTAATTGTTTGTCAATTTAATCACTCTTTGAATTGAGTCCCCTCACTTGTATTCATCCGCTGCCTTCAAACCAATCAAATTATAATTTTTCTAAATTAAAACACACTATCTAAACCAAGGCTTACCTGAGACAATATATTTCTGTGTGAGCCGTTTCTGATGATTCTAGAAACTAAAATCATAAAACTACAGCTTGATCCCCAATTTAGTAAGACACTATAATAAAGTTTTCCGAAGCTCTCCAACTTGTTAAATCACGTAGCTATAAAAAATTTCTAATCAAGAGTTTCTCAAGACTCGCTCTGATACGTTTGTCCGATACGCTGAGAGATAAAACTTGACTCTAGTTTAGAACTATAGAATAATAGAATTAATTAATATTTAGTCATTACTCCACTACGGCTGCTTCACAGACAGATGTAATAGAAAGAAATGTTGTTATTATATCCTCTTAAATTCTCCCACTGACTGACTGTTATTAACTTGTTTGACTTTGTTATGAGGTTCGTTTGTATGTGGGATCATAGCCGTTCTGACAACTGAACCATTTGGGAAACAGAACCTGTTGGATTCTCCAATATCTGTGAGAAAAATGTAGGAAAAAGATATTGCTTAGGTTACTATGCGAAAATGCTGTGTACCACTGCACACGCTGTATGTTATGCTAAGAAATTAGTAGCAGAACCGTTTTTTTCATATAGGAAGTTCCCTGAAGTTAATTTACGTATTGGGTTATGCAATAATCATAGCGTAACTTTTCGTTCTGTGGTTGTTTATATTATACTATACGTATGAGTTTTCTTTAAAATAATACTTTTTAAGTTTTACCCTTCCTTTCCTAGCTTGTTGAGTGAACAAAGAGATTTTCGAGTTTTCCAGAACTCACTAATCCAAATCTCCCATACATATGTGTCTACTTATTGAGGCTAGTACAGCTTCGTAAATCGCATTGCAAAATAGTTTCAATGCATGATTTGTTCTATGTAATTTCGCAAAGACAGATATCTGACATGGTTTCAATGTGTTCCCTTTTTCTATTTAAGAGACAACTAAAACAACAACAATTGTTTAAATTCAAAATACAATCGTCTGATGAATCATAAATACTCCGGATATGAATAGACTACTCGGCCTTTTCAGACTGGAAACGATTTAGCTGATTTCAGGGGCTGTGGCTATTAGTCTATTACTGAAAGTATCTACAAGCCTTTGCATTTGTTTTACCTTTTCAGTGCCAGTGGCAGAACATACGATGAGACGATGCATATACAAAAAAATACACAAATTACACTCTAATATTGGCATTGAAATAAAAAACAAATTCAAAGATGATTTAGGATTCGGTAAGAATTGATTGGAAGTGATTTTTATCAAATGAATCTGCATACTGGACTTCAAGTCCTTAATGCTAAACAAGGAAACGAATTAGCGTCCATGATTAGCATATCCAGCTCTCAAGTATCCCAAATGCTCATCACGGATTTCCTTCTGCTTTCGAAGGATATCTTCTGTTGCCTTAAGATGCTCAATGGAAACTGGAGGTGGAGTTGGAAGAATCGCAGCTCCATTTGGGCCAACAGGGCGGAAACCATCTAGAGTTAATTAGAAATGTTAGAATCAAACTTTGAAATTTTAAAACGGACATTTTATCAGAACATTCTAGAAAATTCCGGATTCAAATCAATTAATTACCCTTGTCAGCAACATAGTCTACTCGAACGACTTGACCGTGCTCATCCATGGTGGTGTATGATCCTTGATGTACCTGAGAGTTTTTGGGATTGTTGAAATGCCCGTGTTGCTCAGACTCAAGACCGTCCGAAAAGGCCGAGTAGTATTTGAAAGATCCATCCCCCACATTTGGAGAGATTTGATGTTGAACTTCATAGACCTTTGGTTTCAAAACCTCTTCCTCCTCCAAGACTTCCTGGACACGTTGTCTTCGTAGCTGCCGTCTTCCAGCATATTGGTCTTGAGCAAGGGCGAGGCAAACAAGGCCTAGTACCAACAACCCCTGGAAAAATTAAATACATAGGGTTAAAGGGTTAAAGGGCTAAATCTTTCAGCTTGTAACATGTAGTAACTAGCTTGTGGGATCTTATGCCAATATAATATAAGTTAGTTAATATATAATTCAATGATTTTTTGATTTTTAGTTACACGTTCAGATAGGGTAAAAGGGAAAGTTGACTTACGCAATGGCTAAGCATTATTAGAGAGACTGAGGTGTGAGGATGATGCTAAGAAAAACGACTTGATGGGCCAACTGTTCTTGATATCTGAATAACAATGCTCGACAAATGTGTCCCAGTTATGGCCACAGTTTTATTGTTACTTGTAAGGAATATGAATCTACGTGTGTATTTGGGCGTAGGTGAATCTCGGAAATGTTGGTGCAAGATGCAGAATAAGTTGTAGGAAAAATAATAACCCAATGGCTCTTGCTAACTAATAATTATAATGACGATTATGGCCAAGAACAATCTTTATCTACGTAGTATGAAAGTGAAGGCAATCAAGAAGGGGATAGTCCGTTGATAATGACTGAACCAGTGGGGATATGTGACTGTAATGAATGTAAGGATTGATTTCATGAAGATGTAGATTTGAGGTACATCTTTGCAAGTATGGCTGAAAAGGGAACAGAAGGTCCCTGAATTATCCTTTGTATTTTAAAGAACCTTCAGAGAGGGTTTAATGACATTTTCTGGAAAGATCAACATCACCAGGCCATGAATATCCATTGTGAATATTTCCCCTACCCTTAAGTAGATTGGGAATTTGTAGATTCAGAATCAGCTAAATCGTTGTTATTCGTGATTAGAGTCGAAAGGGTTAGAAGTTAAGAAGGATAATAATTTTGGTATGCATCAAATCGGTTAGCTACTATGCATATGTAATTGCATGCCATCAAGATTTGTTTAACTGTGGTCAGGGTCACATTATAGCTCACTTTATGAGGTGGACTTAATCCAATATTCAAAGCTGCATATAAGACTTAACACTTTGTACTTGAATGTAAACCTTTTACTTGTTAAAACCTATTTAAAGGTTGGACTATGTAATAGTGTATATCGGTTTTAAATAATCGATTTTTCAGTTCGTAACTCCCTGTGGGCTTTATTTGGTTTGGATCTTAGTAACTTAAACTGTGGGCTTTCCATGTACAGGCTTTTCTAAATATTGTTTATCCTTGGCTGCATCAAGCTTAGATTTTGAAGAAGGTTTTTTTCCATCCTGTTTTAACTTGTCCTTAGATGTTGAATTAGTAGTAGTAGTAGTAGTAGTAAGATTTATTTATTAACTCTTCTAGGGTATCACCCATAGAGCACATTTGTGAGTTACATTTCGAATAAGAGCTGTAGTGATTGAGTTCAATCAAACGTAATACTAAATCTTATGTATTATACATAT
>JAQFYM010002907.1:0-20900 GCA_034694785.1 Agrenia bidenticulata | reverse complement strand
TTCGTAATTTTTTTATTAGGTACGATTAAATGCATGCAAATTATTTAATTATTCGGTGAAATTAAATATAAATATAGTTGACTTAAATTACTTCTCTTTTCCAGTACCCCGGCCGAATTTTCTGGGCTGTGCGACCCCCCGAAAAAAACAATCTCATCATCTCTTCTTATGCTGCCCTTATTGTCCTCATTATTTTGTCCATGTCGACATATTCGACCAAAAGGTGTCCAATTTAAGCCTTGTCACTCTCAGATCCCTTTGGAAGCCCATTAGATTGCTGGTATTTACGGACGTGATTTCAGGGCCATCTTCCCTTCACTGCTCGTCTATTCCATGGAACATCAATTTCATAACTGACCATGGTTGTGTAGGCAGAATCGTCATCATGGAATACTTGGTCAAAATGTTGAATCTCACAACCTTCTACTCCTCCTTTTTAATTGAAGACCGCAAAGTCACTCTTTATGGAATGATTAGGGATCATTTTACATGTGACGAGTGTTTTTGTCTTTAGTCCACCATACCAGGGAGTTGAGTCACCGTCTCATCTCATTTGATCAGTACATCCGATCTGAAGCCATCTATTTCTATGTCTGGCTATCTCCGTTCAGTCCGAGGGTGTGGATAGGACTGGGGGCAAGTCTATTGGGAATCATTATCATTACATCGATTACCAAAGGCCAGCTTAAATCTTTGAAGGAGGTGATGAATAATATCTTTGCAACAGTGTCAGTGCTATTTGGTCAAGATGTAAGAAAGGACCAGGGAATTTTCGTTGTTTTGTCTTGAAGGAGCTTATCGATGCGGAGTATAGAAATTTTTATTATCTTCCAACTTTGACCACTTTGAGGCTTTTTGAATGGTTGGAGCCCCATTTTGCAAGATATGGACTAAGTCCAGGAGTCGTATGAATGAGACCGTAGAGTCCATTGATATGAGCTATGAGGTCATGAGGGTCAAATTCGGAAGCGCGAATCCGAAATATGCGTATTTGGACAGGGATGACGACGTGGATAGTTCAATGTACTTGACAAACTCTATTCAGATGTTAGTCCCTCAGTTCAAATGTTTTAAAGTAAAGGAACGCTTGAACACTCGAATTTATTACCGCCACTTTGTTGTTAGCACTGCCCAAACTTTTAAGAGAAATGTGAAGAGACTTATTGAGAATGGAGTTGGGGCGTTTCGCGATGACCTTGATGAATTTAGGCTGGAACAGATGGCAAAGGAAACAGAGAAGAAAGGTCAAATCTCTAGATTTAATTGGGCTAATCACATTCAAGAATTTAATTTCTATTTTTGTTATTTATGTAGTTTTGATTTTAATTGCGGGGCTTGTTTTTATGTACGAGATTAAAAAGAGGGTTTGGAAGATTGTGAAGGAATTGGAAGCATTGCTCCTCAAAATTGACATTTTAGTTAAAGAGTATGTTTTTAATTTTGTGGACTTGAGGACACTTATTTATAGGTTTAGAATAGCTGTAAGTTTAAGGCTAAACAAAGTCAGGGTTTGCTCTTATTTTCTAGGCCAACAAGTAGAAATTATAAAGGTTTATGAACTTAAGGAGCAGGCTATGCACACGTGAACGAGGATTAGACCTTAAGAATAGTATGATTTTATTTCACAGTAAACAATTCTTTACATTCACGAAATAGATCAATCCCTATATATATAGGCAATCCTCGATCTATTTCATTAAGATACCAAAGAATTTAATTAAATTTCACATATAAAGCCGGATCCATAGTTCATGTGCTGGTCACTTCACGTCACCATAGTCATAACATCATGTCATGGACTTATCATCCATACTCTTTAGCATGTCATGAATTTTTATGTCAATTTCCAATCCAAGTCGTCTGCTTTCCTCTTTCTTCCAAACTTCGTGTGACTTCGAGCTAGTGGAATTTTCTTGGATCGCGGTACCAAAGTGATGTCTTCCTCTTCTGTTAGTAGAATTTCTTGAAGTTCAGATTGATTGACTGTAGATGTATTTGAATCTTCGGCCTCTTCAGATTTTAGATTAGACCATGTTCTGTGTGTAGAATTTGAAAAAAATATGCATTAAATGTAAAGATTGTTTAAAAAAAGACATGCTGTTCATCTCCGGCGATTGCTCCTTTCAGAAAGCCCATAGCAGTTTCCTATCGAAAATAGGGTCGTTTTCCATCAGATCCACTTGGTTTGTCAATTTTTTACATGAACGCCATGAACTGTGCTCTCAACCCTGTTGAAGTTTTTTTGACTAAATCTACTGAAATTATGCGCTTAGTATTACTTTTTATCTTTATAATTTAACAGTAAGTTTCATTAAAATTATAATTCCTGAAATACCTTCTTCATGGATTTTCTCAGCAATTTCCATCCAATGCTTGTTTTCTTGAATGCATTCATATATTTCGGGTGTCTTTTGTCCCATAACCCTAGTCGATCGTGAACTGCATCGATGAGCTTCTCCGTCGTAGCGTAATCCATTTAAAAAAGGTTAGAGTTTGCAATTCAAACTCAGATTGATGGAAACCTTATAGCTTCATGTGACCAAAAGTAGGTTCTCGATCAACTTACGATTCATGACATGAAGTGAGCATGAATTGATGAAGTGAAGTATGGATGAAAATTTGCTGAAATGGAATTTCACCTCCATGACGACATGAGGAAATTCTCATGTACATGAAATGACTATGGATGCGTCATGGAGATGAAATTTCATGTCATGGTATCATAATTATGAACTATGGATCCGGCTTAAAGCTGGATCCAGAGTTCATGTATTCCTCACTTGACGTAACTATTGCCTCCTGTTCATGTCATGGGCTTATCAACTATAGTTGTTTAAATTACATGAAATTTCATTTTCGTGTAATGTCACCGTCCATTCCTCGAGCACATGAACTGTGGATGTATAACGCGAGAGTTTCAATGAACGTTTGACCTGATCATTCCTATGGTAACCCCAGATAAAGAGCATGAATGATGTTCTTATTTATTTCAACGAATAAGAATTGCCCTACAATTGGGGAATGCTGCTTCAATACTTGGAATCTTGCCTTCATCGAAGAAATTGGATGAAGTTTTCTATATTTTATGATTTTCAAGTTTCCATGTATATTGTTTGTATGAAAGATTTTAAATTAAATCACAATGGATAAAGAGCCTGATAACTATCTTGAATATGGGACAAATCTGATCGTGGAATGACTGATGTTCACTAAATCCTTTAAATATGCTATTTATGAAAATGCTGGAAGAGCTGAAATATTTGAAAGCTATGGGGTGTTAAGATCAAAAGACCGTCAATAATCTGAATAAAGTAATAAAAACCTACTTATTGAGTAAGTGACGCATTAGTTTAACCTTGAATTTCTTGTAACTTTGTTCGGTCTTAATTTCTAATGGCAACTGATTCCAAAGTATCACAGAACGATATTTAAAAGTAGATTTACCACATTCAAGACGCGGTTTGAAGTCAATTATAAAATTATCATTCGCTCCTCTCGTGTTATGCTTATGTACATCACATATTCGTTTATAATGCCCTGAGAAATAAGGAACATTATTAAAGTTTCATTATTAAAACATCATCATCATTACTTGAGGTTAAAGTACAATAATGTACCTTACATTGAATTAATCGTCAAACTTAAATTTATGTTTGGGTTTTTTTATATGTATTATAAAAAGTAAGAACTGAAACAGTCCATTAGTATTCCCAGTAATAATGAAAGCTTTAGCCAGCATGAAGAAAATAACTTTATAATTCCCTAGAAATGTTCCCAAGTTATTTTGAGCCCTAAGGTCGCATGCATGCCTCAAACTAAATGTGTGCAACAAATTTAAAAACGATCCCAATATTTTATTTAAAGCTTGCATTTAAATCCATCATAACAAAAACAGTGTGGAGAAGTGGCCGTCCACTTTTACGTCAACAAAGGCAACTCACCTTGGTCATTTAATATAAATGCATAAGAAGAGAAGCCTAAGCGAAGGAAAGGATCAAAACAACTCCGTTTGAGTTGCAACATTTAAAGTACATTTCACGAATTACCCTCTTTGGCAAATTTTCCCAGTTGCATTGCCCATTTAAAACAAGTCTCAATATGAAGTCCCAATGGCATAAAAACTCAATTTTAATTTTATTCATATTTGTTCAAATTCCTAAAGGAATGTCAGGAATTAAATTTGTCCTACGATCTTTTGGTCAATGTGTCCTCCATCTTAAAACATTCTCAAATAACCAGAAATTCATTGACCAAGCTCAAGAGGTCATAGGTGACAATCTGTCCAACAATTTAATCTGGACATTTTTCGATTCCAACGACTCAAGAAAAATCACCCCCGTCGATTCAGTCCACGAAATCTGTGCCCTTAATGTCATCATTGCAGCTGGGAATACTATGACAAGACTTTCAAAATTTATTGCATCCAGTCCGTACGCAATTAATTCATTTAATCATTCTACCTTTATAATTCTGAAAGACATGTACCCACACTCTAACCTATTGTCAATCACATACTTCAGAATACCTGCTCGACTCTTTTGGCTCGTACAAAATCCTGATAAACATTGTAGGTGGGTTTTTTTTTGTCCCTATTGCCAGAATTGGCTGATATTTATCCCAAATGGAATTGACCTGTCAAAAGTGACGACATTGTCACAACAGAGACTTTGGGGAACAATCTCACTGGCTGTATTAACTAGCAGTGACTCCTCGCAATACTGCCACAGGTTTTTAGAGGCTTGGAAAGTTCACCGCCACTGTAATCCCGGCTTTACAACCATTAAAACTTTAGTCAGCATGGTCAACGTGACATATAATTACGTTACACTGAGGGGCATCAACAGAAAGTCCGTGTTCTATGGGATCATTGCCAACAACTATGTCTGCACGTCACACTGTTCAGCGGTACGTGTTTCCACTTTGGGGATGCGGATCAACCGAGTGGTCTATTGTGACCGCACATTGAGGTCAGAGACCATCTCTTTTGAAGCCTGGGCCGCTCCCTTCACTTTGGAAGTTTGGATTGGAATTGGGACAACAATGGGAGTAATTGTAATGACTCTATCTATAAAAGTTGACGAAAAAGGTCATTGGTCCTTCAAAAAGACGCTAGATGGCCTCTTGTCTGTCTTTGCTGCCTTAATGAAGCAGAGCGTTGGAGATGGTCACTGGATCTTGGTTGGGTTTTCTTTATTTGTTGTGTTGGTCATGTCGTGCTTTTATGAGAGCTACTTTACAAGTCATTTAGTAATTAGTAAAGGGATAACCCCTTGGAGAAATCTTAGCCAAGTTTTCCAAGCTGGTTATGAATTCTACTTTTTTGGGATAGGGGCCAGTGAGCTAGAGTTGGTTCGACATGATTTTGAAAGAAATTCGATAGACTTTGATGAGATGCCCAAGCATTTAATTGGGCAACAGGATGCGCTTGTAGATGCTTTGTCTCCAGACATAGGATTTGCCATTTATGACGCTAGCCCATTTGCCGACACTTCCATGATTATGATCAAAAGTTTTGAAATCTTATTCTCCATCTCAAAATGTTTTAAGGTTCAAGAACCTTTGTTGAATAAAATGGTGCATTGGAGATTTGAAATTCATATTGGGGATCAATTTATATCCAATTTCGTCATTTTGAAGGAGGGAGGAATTTTTGATTTCTGGGAAACTTCGGTGGAATTTTTAAAAATGCTAACCATCAAGAACGCTCAAGCAAAAGTAGGGTCAAGGGAATTTAACTATAAAAAATATTTGGAGTTAATCACGTTTAAAAATTTGATACCCTTATTCTGCATTCAAGCTTCTTTGTTAGGGATTAGTTTTTTATGCTTTATTTTTGAAGTTCGCTATATTTTGTGGATTAATAAATCTAAAGTATTCCCTTTCATACAGAGACAGTATTACCGGAGTATTTACTTGATTCAATTGTGTAAGAGTCGCATTCACATTCACATTATTAGTTGGGTTAGACGATACCTTTAAGTTAAGCAAGGGTCGCATAGTTTTAAAAACAAAATGCTATGTTGTATAAGTATAACTTATCTCTTCTAAAAATATTAAATATGTGACAACTTTAGTGAGTTAAAATAAATTATTCAAACTTAAAGGCACGATTCACAGAGCTTCGACATTGAGCACGATCACGCTATACTAAATTATGAATCTTTTAGTGTCCATGGATGTATTGATTAAAAAGTTTTCAAAATGATGGGAGAAAATATTTAAAAATACCCACATTCCTCTTAGCTGTAATTAAGGAATAAAATTGAGGTTAATTTAGTATTTATTCAAGTAAAGTTGACGTTGTGTAACAAGATTTTATGAGACAAATAAACGGAAAGACCAGAAATATTGCAGGGAGTTTCAAATAAAATTCAAATAAATCTCTCCCGCTGTTTTATACTTTTCCATCAGTTGCAATTTCGGACGCAAGACACAATCCATATCTTGAGCTTTATTGAATTTTGAATATTTTAAATAAATTATATTCGGCTCTGAATAGTTTAAAACTCAGTGCAGCTATTCCTAATAACTTGAAGACATTGAGCGTCTAGTCCCAATGTAAACATTTGAGTTTAAGTCTCAGCATCTTTGTTCAATTTTTGTGTGATTCTTATTATTAATTGGCTTAGACGATACCTAAGTTCGGCAAGGGTCAGATAGTTTTAATGAAAAGGGTTTCCAAATAAAAAACTCCCCTAGGCCTAACAGTTCATTACCCCATATGACTTTAGTTAAGGCTAAATTTAGGGCCCTTAGTGAAGAAAGGCAGACTTCTAACTAGAACTATGTTATGTTAGTTAGCGTATTTGAAAATTTGAGCTTAGATTCTGAAATAAGACGTATGACATTTGAATTGAGCATGTTGAGATTGTGGAATGAACAAGAATAATTCTCAGGTTAATTTTACTTCTGGAAGGAGGAGTGGATTTAAGTTCATCACGAATGCCTGATGCAGAATGAGTCACTTTTAGCTATTCAGATTATTCAGAATGCTTCAGAACTCAGATGTAATTGGGAAGAATTAGGCTTGGCTGTATCTCAAGTTATTTGGGTAGTTCAAATTTTTGATTATTGATTCAAAATTCGTGAATAATTTTAAATTAAATTAATTACTAGTTACAAGACTGTAGGACAGAATGGGTTAAGATGAATCCTTGGTTTGATATGCAGAGACTCGAACTCGAGTTATTGTTTTGACTATGCCCATTTCTTCCCACTCGGATCATATTTCAAAATTTCAATCAACACTTTCTCCATGTTCAATCACCATCAAGGGCTATTCACTGACCCGGTTGATGTTCCACCTAAAAACGGAACACTTTTACTCAAATAGATAATTATTGAAATATCTGTTTCCTCAGAATTGATCGGAGGAATAGAAAAATAATAGGAATGAGGCTATTTATGTTTGTTGTAGTTTATCAAATCCATGCTCTCCTAAACAAATGTAGACAGATGATAACGATTGATTGGTTTTGGAGGATTTTATTAGAAATTCATTAACAAAATGAACACCCTATAGATTATATTATTATAAAATACCTTCTGCACTAGAAATAGTAGCCATGAATCATCAATTGCTGTAATAGCCATTAATCTTTGATTATCATTAAATACCTAGTGCCTAGGTATTCACACGTCTTTACAATGATTTAAAATTAGTCGTGTATTTAATTCTTAAGGGAGATTAAGACCATTCAATTTCCAGTTAATTTTATTAATATAAATGAAAAAGATAATGTGTAAAATATTGTTCTTCAAAGGAATCCATCTTTTCTATTCTTCCAGTTGATTACATAAATCAGTTTATTTTCCACTTGGACAAAGCTACTTAATAGGATTAATAGCTAATTACTTGTACTAGCCGTAGTGCTCGTACAATTCCAAATTCATCCCGTTTTCCATTGCCATTCCAAAACACTTTTGTCCCGAGTATACTTATTAAATATTAAGTATAAAATCCAACAAAACTACACGTTTAAGGCTAATCAACAGAATGAATCTCGAGATGTTGCTTAAAGCCTTAAAGTATCAAATGTGAAGTTGGACTTGCTAAAGTGTCACCTGGAGCGACACTATCCCTTTGTCTTTTCATTCACCCTCATAGCTAGGGGAATTCGGCCACCACTCCCAGTCGGGGAAACGATTACCTTTCTGAAAATCGTAATATTCGAATTTGACACCATTTTCTTTCGCAAAGTTCTTGATGGCATTCTTTCCATTAATCTGAAATGAATTTATTTAGTGTTACTCTCCATAGATTTTGTGAATCGAGAAATGTTAATTTTAATATGAAAAGAATTTAAGCATACTTCAAAGCCCATTAGTCGGATGTAGTTGAGATGCTTCAACTCTTTCAATTCATCCTCTACGTCTTCTAGACCATAGGTCGTCTTACTCGTCTTTTTGTGCATTGGTCTATTTAATTCTATAAATGTGCAGCACAAGAGACCTGAAAAGTAAAACATTATAATCCATCATACTTGAATCGTTCTTACGATTTATAATTAAAGGATCAAGCAAATATTAGGGAAACTTACTTGGAATGTGCTTGAGTGCCTTAAAAGCGAGTTGGAGATCCCCTGGGGTTGTATCGCTACAAAGTCTTAAATTGAGATCCGTGAGTCTGTTGAGGCCGGATAAAATCCCAACTGCTTCTTGCAAACGAATACCCTCTCCCATGGTAGACTTAAGACAATCATATTCTCCGAAACACAAGCTAAGAAGAGTGAGGTTAGGGAACCATTTGACCACATTTGACACTGAACTCACTTCCAACACATTAGAATGGAAACGCCAAGGAAAAAAAAGTCTTTTCAGATTTGGATGAGGGGGAGCGTTGAGATTGTCAGCATTGGAAAATAAATGATCTGGACTACAGTCGCGATATCCAATCCTCAAAGTTTCTAAATTCACCAGGCTGTTGATCACATAGTCGAAGAGATGTGATTGGAATTCTTCAAAATTATCACGATCGAAGAAGCCACAGTCCATCAACTCCAGATTTTTCAGACTCGATCCGATTGTATTGATCATGAGATGGAAAGACTGAGGGTCTACGTTTGCTGATTCAATTTTCAGTGTTTTTAATTTATTTGATAGAAAATGAATATTGGGCACAATGTCTGGGTTCATTTGGGCACCATGGCCTCTCCATGTAAATTCTTCCAACTTCCTCATGTGTTGTAGAGCAGTGAGATTTTGGTACAAGCGTTCGTTTTCACCATTTAATCTCTCTCTAACTATTCTCAACACTAAGAGTTTTGGGGAAGCGCCTAGGATGTGAACTAAAAAATTCTCAAATTCTGCTGATACATAAGAAAGTCTGTCTATACGTATCTGGATATTTCTTAGATTAGTGTGACCTCTTAATTCGTGATGGGAATAAGATGGGTCCAAACTATACGATCCGAACAGAAAGTTCAGTTTGAGTTCTTCTAGAAAAGGAGACGATTGTGTGAGGACTCGATGGATTAGTCGTGTGCAGAATGCAGGTTCATTCCCTTCATACGAAAAACGATGAAGCGAGTGGGTGAAGTTTAAGGATAAAGCCCTTAAAAATTTTCCACATGTTTGTAAAAATTTGAATATTGTGTCTTTTCTCGGGTTTTCCAAGTCGTTCAGCCCGAGTTTGCCAAAAAAAAGTGCTGGATTCGGAGAGGCCACCACCGTCTGTTGCAAATCTCCGAGCGTTACTTCGTCAACTCCATCACCAGTATATTCGACATGGGGTATAACCCAAGAGGAGGAGGATAAGATTTTCCCACCTTCATTATTCCACAAAGAGTTGACGAGGCGAGCTGCTTTTAATGTCTTAATGTCCACATAACCCAGCACCTTACTGAGAATCTGAAATATAACATTACCAATTTAAATTGAGCATGTTGAGAATGTGGAATGAACAGAAAAATAGTTAGTTTAATTTTACTTGTGGAATGAGGAGTGGATTTAAGTTCATCACAAATGCCGGGTCACTTTTAGAGATTTAGCAATTCAGATTATTCAGAATACTCTAAAATACTTGAGAATTCAGATGTAATTGGGAAGAATTAGGCTTGGCTGAATCTCAAGTTATTTGGGTAGTTCAAATTTTTGATTATTGATTCAAAATTTGTGGATAGTTTAAAATTAAATTACTTACTTGTAACAAGTGTGTTGAGCAGGACAGAATGTGTTAAGATGAATCCTTGTTTGAAGTTGCAAAGACTCGAACTCGAGTTATTATTTGACTGTAGCCATTTCCCACCAACTCACTATTTCTCAATGCTCAATCATCTTCAAGTGCTATTCACTGACACGGTTGATGTTCCACCTAAAAACGGACTACTTTTACGCAAATAGATAAATGTTAAAAATTCTATCATCCTCACAATTCACGTGAGAAATACAAAACAATAGGAATGAGCCTATTTATGTTTCTTGTAGTATTTGTCAAATCCATGCTCTCAGATCCAAATGATTGCACACAGATGATAAGAATGGATTGGTTTTAGAGGATTTTATTAGAAATTCATGAACAGCATGAACACCCTTTATATTACATTATTATAAAATACCCTGTGTAGTAAAAATAACAGTCATGAATATAGTTTGCTGTAACAGTCATTAATTTAACATGGTTAATCTATGATTATCATTAAATGCAATACCTAATAAGTATTTTTTCAAGTGCCTAGGTATTTACACGTCTTTACGAAGTGTCCTGTATTCAATTCACAACGGAGAATAAGACCATTCAATTTCCAGTTGAGTTTATTAATATAAATCAAAAAGTAATGTGTAAAATATTGTTCATCAAACGAAATCCTCTGTTTATGATAAAACAGTCTATGCTCTTTCTGACTAGCCTAATTTCGGAGCGCTGCGTAAATAAACAAAAAAGCCTTAGGGATTTAAAAAATAAAAAATTGAACATTGGTCTTTTATGGGAGAAATTTTTGTGTTTTTTTACCGCAAGATGGGGTATGTCTAATTTATCCCCTTTTTAACCAATACCAGTTTTAAAATAATCATATTTTTTAGTTTAGCTACTGTGACAAATGTATTTGGTTATGTCAATCTCAACTCCTTTGGGGATTGTACAATTCACATCAAAACATTTTCCAATCACTCCAAGTTTATGGATATCGTTGAACGAGCAATAAAAAAGCCGATTACCGGAGCCGTGAACGTATGGACAGTCACCTATTCAAATGACACGAGGTCAATCCAACCTCTGCACACATTTTTCGAAAAATGTACTTTGACCCTCATCCTCCCGTCCACTTCAGATTGGAGAATACTCCCCTACTTGATACATAACAGCGAATATCGTTACCTCTCCAATGCCGTCTACATATTTCTAACTCTTAAACGTCCAAAAAATGGAGCAATTCCAAGTTACTTGTTTCGAATTCCTAGTAGAGCCCTTTTGGCCTTTCCAACAAATGAGAATTCAAATGAGCTTCTGTGGTTTTTCATTTGTCCTTACTGCCGTGTAGAAGACACGAGTACTATCCAATGGCCAGATAAGCATGAGAGCTTCTTTGAAATACCAAAAGGAATTCAAGTCTCATCCATCGACACTTTGAAGCTTCAGAGGTTTTGGTTGAAAATTTCAATTACATTAAACACCAATTTGCCCTTTAACGTAGGACCACAACCAGAATGCACAACAATCCCTTGGATTGAATACGATCACATAGACCATAGGGACTGTCCTCCTCAAGCCTCATTGTTCGAATCCATGGTTCAAGTTTTGAATCTCAGTGCCAACTATAAGGCACGGATACCCGTATTTCTACTATATGGGCACATTAACCCTGTGGTCTCATTTGACGGAAACTGCCACCCCGAAGTATTGCATTCAATTGGAGAGTCCAGTAAACGACTTATTTATTGTGATCAGACAATACGAGGAGAAACGATTTCGTTTACACTTTGGCTCTCCCCTTTCACCTTTCCTATTTGGTCAACGTTGATGGCAACGTTGGGCGCACTGGTTTTCTTAATGTCAGCCGCCAGAGGGTGTTGGTCGTTGGACGCCGTGTCAAGCAATATTTTTGCCGTGTTGGCCGCTCTGTTGAGACAATTTAGCGGACCGGGTCACTGGATCATAACGGTTTTGTCTTTATTTATTATCTTGACCTTGTCGTCGTACTATGAGAATTTTTTACTGGCAGTTTAGTCGTTCCAACGGAAACACTTCCTTTTGATAATTTGAGTCAATTAGTCAATGCCGGCTACAAAATCGCGTATCCTAATACATATGGGAGGGACATGAGAGTTAGACCTTTTTCTTCTGGCTTTTTAGCTGACTTTAAGAGGCATAACTTGGTTGATAAAATTAAGGAGATTGTCGTGATTACAGATAAGAAGGAGAATTTTATACGTTCACTTAAAAATGCGAGTGTCAAGTATGCTTGGTACGATCGTAATACTGCTGAGACAGCTCTGCTAAATACTCAAATAACTCAGTTGGATGTCCCAAAGTTCAAGTGCTTTTGCGTTGCTGAGCCTTTGGATAGGAAAATGCATTACTGGGATTTTGGAGTCCACCTTTCTGCACCCTTTTTGAAAATCACGGGACGATGGACGGATGTGGGGATATTTAGCTTTTGGAGATCTATGAAGAATTATAGAAATAATTTCCTTGTCGAAATACGTCGCCGACGTTTAAGTTCCTTTTTGTCTCCGACGACTCCAACTGAAAATGTCGGGGACTTTATTACATTTACAAATTTGATTTCCCTCTTTTTAATTTTGGCGGGACTTATATTTAGCACTTTCTCGTATTCGTTTGTGAGTTTAATTTTGTAAATGTACAATGGTTGTTGAAACGTCTCAAATTTAAAGTTTTATAATTGTTATACTAAATTATTGTAATTAAAATTTAAAAAAGTAAAAAATCATTATGTATACTGGGAAAATGCAATAAACACACAAAGTTACTAATTAGTTTTTATTATTAAACCTTCCTGGGTTGGACAAAGATTATTGGTAAGTGGGGAAAGCATGTGTTGAAAAATTAGGACGTCTTTATGTTCTACATGATTCTAACGACCTCTGAGCTAGTTCTAACTTTCTGCCGAAACTGGCTTCCTTTGTGATTAGCAAGGATTTCTGCCAGATTACAATTCCATTCTTTTATTTTCTGCCATACAATACAATTCCGCTGGATTACAATTCCCTTCTGTCAATAGCATATGTATGGTGCGTTTTATTTTAGCTTATCCAATACAATGCAATGAAATTTAGTTTGTTTGTGAATTGAGGTATATTGGAGATACTAAGAATAAAATATATCTAAAAGTTTATAACCTTAACCAAATTTCTAATAAGCTCTATCAGAGTTTGTAAAGAACAGAAATACACTCATGCTACTCGTCAGATCAGATCCCACCAAACTAAAATTTTATAGATTAAAAAAATGCTTGCAGTTGTCGAAACAAATTAAGCCAAAATTATGCCCCACGAGCTTGCTTACCTTGAGTAATATATAATCAGTTTTCATGCATTAAAATTGATTAAAGATTTTTAAAGAATAAGTTCATGAAAATGGGAGTGTTTTGGGGAGTGGATGTGGATCTTTTTTCTTTGCTTTGTATACGAATGGTTAACCAGTTGAATCCAAAGTCGGGTGTCCAGCTAGTGTCGTCAGTTTGCAAGTTAAAACTGAACGAGAGTGGAAATGTCAGAATTTGCCCTGGAGATGGAGCTGCCTTTCCATGTCCAGACAATCGACTTTGGAAATATTATTTCACTCCTGCAGATTTTATAAAGTCACAATTTCTAACACCAGATGTCACAAATGACTTGATTTCAATTCAAATAAAAATCAGTTTTACATTCTCTAGTATTTCGAAAGGTTGTTATTTTTTATGCTTTTATAAACTTATTTGAGGAATTTATTTATCTTGATCAACATTTAAAAACTTTAAATGTTTTATTTATTCAGCCGTATTAATATTAATCCCGGGCAAACTTGACTAATTTATATTATTCCAGGTTTACAATTAAGTTATTAAATTTTCCATTTATGATTTCAAAAAATCTTTTGCAAATTCCATTCACTTCAACTTAATCATTTTAATAAAATGTCTTATTGGATGAATTCAACATTCCTTATTATAAAAAAAACACATAAATAACCCCATTTTCACTTTTCACTTTTTCCAAACATTTAACTTCGTCAATTACATTAAATTCTACTCACTGTTAAAATACATTTATCAGATTTACTAATAATTGCAATCCCAAAATCTACATTGATCCAAACTCGAGACAGTTTACCCCAAAACTATAATAAAAAACCTAAAGGATCCATTCACCCCAAAATGCTCTCAATTCCAGCAAAGTCCCCAGAAAATGTTTCAATCTAAAGACAAGACGTCTGTGTTTCTTCATAGCCCGAGGGGGCCTCTCTCTCTCTCCAATCCTTAATCCAATACTAAAAGAGATGACATAATCAGCCAATGAATTAAGACACGTTTCCCCCTCTCAAAGCTCAAACCACCAGACTCTGTCAACAATCAACAAGGCACATCAAAGTCTTAAATAAATAAAAAATACCCAACCTGTTTGATTTCTTTTCATTTCCACTTGTAAAGTTTCGCGTGACTTTGTCTGAGATTTATAAAAAAGGGTAATCCTAACTTTATTTAGGTTTTACAAAAGTCCAAATACTTTTTTCTACCCCGAACCCCTCGGCTGACTTTGCAAGTTGGCAAAGTGATTTGGAAAGTAGGAATCACCTTGTAAATTATGCAAGATTAAAAGAAAGACTTAAAGCTTTTAAAGCAAGTGGAGGATAAGCTTTAGGAAATAAGAAAAACTCAGGGGGACTTTAATTCAATTAAATCCGAATGAAAAAAACACTACCCGCCTGTTAATCTAATCAATGAAAGTCCAAGGTTGAATGTACATTTATTCGGGGGGATCTTTTAATTTATATATCTTGGCTGGTGGTGGTAAAAAAAGAGAGTTTAATTAAGTAAAAACCTTGTAGTTAATTGTTATTAGATATACGATTAAGTTTATAAGGGAGTTTGGCTCTAATTAGTTCCTCCATAGTTTAGTGCTAATAGCTTCCTGCGGGTACTAACAGTCACCTTAGTAAGAATAAGGGATGGACATGCGATTCAATTAATTCGGGACTTAATCAACTACCGGGTTTTTTTTATCCAGCTCCTTTAGCCTCGTGCATGCTTAGCTCGATTTAATATCTAGGGAGGAATTCATCAATTATGTAAGGTGGCTTGGCAAGGGCCGGGTATCTTTTGCAAAGTCCCGGCTAGCTTTTCTATTTTCATGTCAAGTTGAGATTTACATTTTTAAACGGGATCTTTACAGGGGTTTCACTGTTTAAGAAATTCATATCCGGAATTCGGGGAATGTTTTTTAAATGAAATCGGAAAGGATATTATTTTTTCGAAAATTCGGGGATATCCTACGGCCCTGCCAATCTCACGGATACTTAGAGGGAAAAGCATTAAAAAATTACAAAGTAAAAAACTCACGGAAGAAGCCACGAAGGTATGGAAGGATACACAAGGATCCGATCTGCATGACCAGATATCCGAATTCAGGTATAAAAAAAGTATCAATTATGACCTGTTGCTATTACAAAGCCAATATCATCCCCACAAGTAAGGTAAGTGAGGGGAAGCCACCCGGGAGAGAGAGGAAAAAAATTCGTGAGTTTTTTTGATCCCAAACACCCGGGTATCTTTCCTTATTCCTTGTGGATGATAATAATAAAACGGGTATGTAAGGATGATTTTCCGTGTTATTTTTTATTCGGGGGCCACACCCAACTCCACAGTTGACATCTCTTAATAATTATCTCTCTCATTCTGACTCTTCATTACCTCCGGATAAATTCTGCTGCTCGTCTTTTGTTTCTCACATTTTGTGTCTCGTAAAAAAAAGCGGGTAACAAATTTTTAGTGACTTGACTCCACGGACAAGGCTTGCGTGTCTTGTCTTGTTCTACTCATCGAAAAGGACGAGCCCAAGTCATTAGAATATATTTCCCCTTTCTCGAATGGCCTTGTTGCTCAGTGTTGAATTATTATTACTTGGCCGGAACTACCCGGCTGGGTTGGCTAATACCCGGGTTCTCTAACTTATGTTCTTTGGTTTTACTACTACCCCCGTCAATTACTTATTCCGCCCGGGTTACATTAATATGCATACGCTGATTTCGTAATCAATCTGCATATTCTCAGACCACCCCAACTAAATCCTCAACTTCCCCTCCCCTGCAGCATTTTAAAGAAAAATCGGCTTCTTTAAAAACTCAACTCCCAGACTATTTAAATTTTGCTTTACTAGAGATGAGAGGTTGTAATATAATAATCTTGTCCTCTCTGGTTTTGAATATATTTCCAGAGTATTTATTAAGGGGACAGGACGGAAAGTGTCAGCCCAGATTTCCCTTTGACTGTTTTAAAAGGGTGATTTTATGATTTGGAATGGTCGAGTGACCAAAAGGAGGAGAGACACTCTTTCAATTTAAAGACTCAAAGGGAGAGAGATTGTTATTACTTTAGACCGACACTTGGTCATCCTTCCGTTCCTCCTCCTCCCCGGATCCGGGTATCCTCTACCAATTATAAAACTTATATATAAGACCATATAGATATACTTATATATGTTTTAGAACACCCGGGGAATCCTAGCACACCCGGATTCTTCTTTACGATCTTCCACGACGAGCTGACCAGCATCCTTTACTGTCAAGGAGTGTGGCACTCTATACACAATGTTCTACTTTGGACTATTGCAGGGTGCTCCGGTGATATTCTCACATGCACGACCACGCAAAACAGTAAAGTTTCAAATTATTGAATTACACTCCTGGCAAAAAAAGTTTCGAAATTTATTTTTATTCCCTGAACATATTCTTATTGAAAACGTACCAAAAATGTCTACATTTCTAATTCCCTGTGATTTTTTTAAAAACCCTTATCATCGACGGAACACCTTGTAAGAATATTTAACTCTCCATGTCCAACATACAAAATCTAGTATAAAAATTCTAAATTTCTTATTCCCGGCTTATTTTTTATTCGCAAATCTTAGAAATCGTCCGACTACCCTGTATCTAAATTCTTAAATGCTGAATCTCTCCTTTCCCCTCCATCGTCTGCGAAATGCGTCCATATAATTTTTAACAACCATCTCACTCACATAAAATAAGATACAATTCTACATAAAAGAGCACTTTGAAGGGAAAAGTCGGATCAATCCCCGCTTCTCTCTCAAGGACCGGGCAAAAACTCCCGGAAACGAACCAAGCCCGCCTCTCCCTCTCTACTCCCCTCACTACGTCCCTGACATTTGGCGAATATTCGGTGTTGAAAGTTGTAAAATTGATCTAGTGCTGTAGGGGTATAGTGTATATGATAATGATGATGATGTGTGTGTGTGTGCTATAGATAATGGATGTAATAGTTCCATGTCTTTTGAGAACAGAGAACCCTCTATTTACTTTGTATCCTCTCAATCGATTTTCTTTCTACTTGGGGCCTTTAAAGCCGATTCATGACTTGCCCATATGTACATACCAAGGGTCTGGTGCAAGTACCGACGGGCTTTACAACTTTGGATACACCATTGGCAATGTTGGTCCAAGAAGGGGAATTATTTTGCAAACAGCCATTGGAGATACAAGAGAGTTGAATCATCAAACTTGTATCCACTTGCCATATAGCCAAGCAAAGCTAAAATAAGAAGACGAGTCAAGAAAGAGCCGCATCGGCTTTTTAACAGTTACATTGGACTAGACAATGTTATGATGGGGTCATAAAACATGTAGTGTCTCTTTGTGTGGAGACCTGGCTGACCTTTCCCCCTTTGGATTTTATTCATCGACTTGGGATGGGACTCTGTTCTCAGAAATTAAGTTCTCTGGCTAAGCCAAGTCTTTTATTGATGGTCACCTTATGGCTTCCAGCATGGACATACTAACTATTTATGTTCTTTATAAACAAGGAGAAAGGGAGACAGGGTGCTTACACTACCCGGGTTTTAGATCGTTATGCAAATGAGACTGAATTGTTTCTATGCTATTTATATGCTAAATCTTTATAAGATGTAGAGTGCAGCGAGTAACTCGGGTTAAGATCGAAATCCAGACGTTAATGTTTGGACCCGGGTTCGACTACCCGGGTTCGACCGATAATACGGTTAAGTGTGAAAAAGCTGAGATAAGTATTTTGGGGTATTGTGCAACAATATATCTTTCTATGGTTTTTGATTGAAGTTAAAAAAAAAGATTGTCAAAGTCATAGGGTTCGACCATTTGTTTGATACACAAAGGCTGAAATAGTTTTTTTTAATTCGGGGCATTGTGCAAGATAGTTTTCTATGCTTTTGACAGTATTTAATCGAATAAATTCTGAAGAATCGCTGAACTCTAAACTCAGATAGTTTAATTGGACTTCAGGGTTTAAGGAACCTTATTGCAGAATTATATAGCTCATGGCTATAATATACAAGCCATGAAATATATCTCAAGGCTTTTGCGTAATTTAATGTCTCGTATAATCTCCGATCTATTTAGGTGATAAAACCTTTCCATACTTTCCATGTTTCACTACACAAGCTAAAGAAAGGCCTAAAAATAACAAAAGTCTCATGGGCTCAACAAAAATTTACAATAAAGGGAAATTAAAAAAACTAGGGCGTACAAATAATTTAAACTTGAACTTAAAAACTCTTCTCTTCAAATCCTCGATTCAAAAACTAAACGGGATCAAATCTTCCCAAAATTATAATCATTATAATCTATTGGATAATAAAAAAGGTAAACTACGGCCCTGACGGCTCTCCCGTGGGCACTCGTGATTAAAACCTTTCTTGCATATATTCCTAATCGAGTCCGGGTTGTAGTGTCCATAAATGATATATGAACTAAAGACAACTCCTTCCTCTTTTCCTTCACCTTAAAAGCTCGTTAATTATCCAATCTAATCAAAAGAAAATGTATTTATGCTCAAGTTGAGGGAGTTGGTTAATGAACTCGGAATCAATTAGTAAAAAGCCCCACCTGCCCTCCAAAGGGCACAGAGTGTCTCATGTTTTCTCCACCTTTTAATTCCATTAATGGATCTGCTCCTTCTTAAAGGGCTCAGTGTCTTGTCTAATTATTTTATGATTATCACCACCATCCCCCACCACCACCACCACCATCATCCTCACTATCACTCTCATACACTTTCCTATAGATGATAGATCGCATATGCTTATAAAGGAGCTTGTGTCGCATTCCCGGATATCACATTTCCTTAATTGGAACTGTGAAGGGAAAAAAGTTTTCAACTACAAGAGAAGAGTTTGAGGGAGAATTAGATTAAATGAGTTTGACTTAAGAAGACAAGAGTCCCTTTGTCAACTCTTTTCTTCCTTCCCAATTAAAAACATTTCGGGGAAATCACCTCCTCCTCATTTAATTAAAACATTTTGATGACGAGCTGGGCAAATGAAGAAAATTAGACAGAGCCCAGGTCTCTGGTACTTGGGTGGGGATAAAGGATACGCTACTTTTGTTTACATTATATTCATTATAACTATCACACAGATGTATATCCACCTTTTCATAACGTTTTTTAAAAGAAATTCATTTAGATGGGGAAAAAAGACTTATGAACATCTTTTCAATAGGATGGAAATGTTTTTCAGACCTTTTTACCATCTTTTAATACGGTTTTGTACTTAAGACATTACATTCGTTGGATTGCATTTTATAGTAGGGGCGTACAGGCCCGTTAATGGGTTGCTGTTGATATGAGTTTTTTTAAGGTCAAGGGTCTATTATTTGGATATCGTTGGAGTTTCTTTGAAATTCTTGCTAAAAACTGAATAGTTTGTTCAGTTTTAAAATCGGAGCAGATGCAGTTGTAGTAAACAAATGTGAAGAGAGAGACATTTTATGGAGAATTATAGATAAGATCAGATTTGCGTAATTAAAAATGTTTGAAATAAAGAAACAGCTTCTTCATCTTTACTCCATCTTATTTTATTTTATAATTCCATATACTTTAATACATTTGTAAAGTCGAAAATCTCAGTTAAAAGATCCTTAAAAGTGTTTTTAACTAGTTTAATGTTAAAAACTGAAAATGGTAAAAGCTAGAGATGAATGCCCCCTAAAATGCTCATAACGATAATGATATAAAAAGTATTAATTTTTTAAATAAATTCTTAGTACACTTTACTATGACGTTTCTACCTTTAAAAAAGCTGGCTGGTTCAAATAAGTAAAGTGAGTAGTTTGTATTCCTTGTGTTTATAATATTATGAGTGCATGTAGTTTTTTTTTCTACTATTATTATTATTATTACTCAGCATATAATTATTATATTATCAACAGCTCTATACCCTACGCTCACATGTACATAAACACATTCCAGGAATTCGAAAAAAATACTTTCACCTCACAAAGTTTTAAGAGAGAAAAAAAACTCTAAGCAACTTTGAACAAGGTAGGCAAATTGTAGAACCCAGTTTGTTTTTCCTTTTAAACATTTAAGGGCTCTGATGAGAGTTTTATTATAAAAGTCACAAGAAGTGGTTTAAGCTATACCTTGTTTTCCAACTACATTTCCCCATCTAAAACTTTGACATGACACACCCGGGTGGAAAAAGATGAATTCGGACTAAAACTTCCCACCCAAAAGTTCTCAGGAGAAACTTGACGTGAAAATACCTCAGAGAGTTCTTCTCTGCGGGCGGGTAAAACTTATCCCGGGTATCTATTATCACCGGAAGAAACTACCCAGGAAGAACCAAATTCATATATTGCAGATAATACCACTGGGTTTCCATGTCAAACAATTTGTGGGTGATGGCAGCCGCGCCCGTTCGGGAAAGTAGTGGGAAATTTTATACAACAATCCCGGACGTAACCCTTGCCA